>DWQK01003373.1:0-11646 GCA_018231225.1 Noctuana stator | reverse complement strand
TAATAATAAACGCTAAAAATACCTTGAGGTTAGGTTTGGGTATGACGGGTAACGGCGCGGCGTGCAGTAAGGGCTGCAAGGCGCGCGCGAGGGCCGCCGGCTTATTATCCGCGTTCTGAGACAGTTGCTGGAACACAGCTATCGTGAATGGGTCCGGTTCCACTCCTAGAAATCATTATGTATTTCACATATGAATTTCAGATATATACATTATGTATACAGCTTTTTTTATCATATTTTGGGCCAGTCCATCCCGAGAACCCGACGCGACAACGCTTGAAGAGGCAACTTTGACAGGAAATCGAACGCGCCGCGTCACTTCTTGATGTAAACTGACCCTTGAATTCCACGTCAAGCTAATATTACTAGCAAAGCTAATAATACTACAATACTTTACCAGCTGAAGCCAACAACCGGTCGAGCACCTCGGCGTGGTATGTGAGCGCCGCGGCGGCGGAAAGCGCGGGCGCGGGCGTGGCGGCCGGCGCGGACGCGGGAGCGGATCCGGAGGCGTGCGCGTCCACCGCCGCTACCAGTCGCGCCGCCACCACGCGCAAGGCTAACTGCCACACGCACGCGTTCTCTTGTTCTGACACCCCACTAAACTGGTGTTGCAACCTGCACATAAGCAAGCTAATATAAGTTTGTTATTATAGAATTTTAGCCTCTTTATAATTTGTAGAAATAAACTTTTTATTTTATTTTTAATTGTGTTTAAGTGGCCTCAGTGCGAGCGAAAGACATGACGGAATGACGCTTAACGCGGCAACACTACGTCCCTGCCAATAACCCTCCACTTCCCCAGGGTTGCCAGCCAGCGGATCCGCCTCCGACATACCTGAGGCAGTCGGCGGCGAGGGCGGCGAGCGCGTGCGCAGGCGGGCCGGCGGCGCGCGTGGCCACGGGCAGCGCCAGCACGCAGCGCGCGAACAGCGCCGTGAACTGCGCCGCGCCGCACACCAGCGGCTCCATCTCCGACAGTCTGCGAGTCGACACCACCATTTTAGAGTAAATCAAGTATTAGTTACAATTTATGTATTATTTATGTATTTAGTCATTAGTGAAGACCTTAAACTAACGATTGCAATGGACTTAATGCTAATTGGAATTCTCTACCAGTCAACCCTGGGTGCTGGTGAGAACATGAATAAAACATTTAAATGATGAATTGAAATTTTCCGTTTTCGTCTGGGTTTTTGTATAATTTTGTTCCTGGTGTGCTCACGGTATTCACGACACAAGGATTCCTAGTGTGGAACTTTGACTGTGAGGTGTTATTTTAATCACTATTTTTTTAAATGTAATAATGAAGTAATTACTTGTTGTTGTTATTCGAAAGTATCAAAACATGAATAGTCACTTGTTAAGCTGCTCCTCGGCAGACTGCAGCATCTTGAGCCTGACGGCAGTGGAGAGGGTGACGTTGTCGATGTGCTGCAGCACGGTGTCGAAGAAGCGGCGCACCGCGCTGTCGTCCATGGCCGCCTCCGCGCGCTCCCGCCGCGAGAGCCGCGTGTCGCCTAACATATTCAAATATAGTAAGAAACTATCACGGTTCATGAGATACAGCCTGGAGACAGACGGACAGACAGACGGACGGGCGGACAGCAGAGTCTTAGTAATAGCGTTCTATTTTACAATTGCAATCCCGCAGCTCATTCAACGGCAACGTTGTGCTCATGCTACTGGCGATTTACGCAAAAGTTTAAGCGCCAAATTTTTAATTTGTGGTATCCGAATCCACGGTTTGAAGGTGCGGCATCCAGCAGATCAATAAAAGCAGCGAGATCCCACGGGAACCTGTGATCCCTTTGGGGAATTGCAATCCCTACACCCGCCGCTATAATCTATGATAGGCAGAACAAAGTTCATAAGGTTAAAAAGTAAGCGTTGACTTACCGATAGGCAGCGGAGGCACGAGATGCGGCATGGTGTCGCGTAGATACGTGTAGTGCTTCACGGTGTGCTCCTCGAACAGCGGCAGCATCGTGCTGCAGTGCTGCGCGGCGTTCAGCACCAGGATCAGCACACACATGTCTGTCCCTAACGCTAAGGAAATCCCATTTAATAAAATTCCTCCATACTTATTTATTAGTTTTGTTACCTAACAGTTGTGAGGTTAATTCATTATGAACACAATAAGTAAATAAATCCAACTGAAAATATAAAACAAGGCTATGCCATCTACAAAATAATACAGGCTCTGGAATAAATTTAAATTTACGTTGTAATAATTAAAATTTAATAAATAAAATATTTCAAATTTTATTATAATAATTTGCTTATTATTTTAAAGTCCATGTTATTTAGACGCGCAAAAAAGGATACAGGCCGGATCCTCTACGTCAGGTTCAGGCATGTCGAAGAACGGATGCACTGCAAGAAGACGTGTTGTAAGTGGCAACACCAGCGACGCGTGGGAGCTGCCTAGACGCTGTACACAGCGGAACGTTGACCGCTTGTCCTGGGAAACAAATTAATTTTTTTTTTATACAAAAATAGAATAATCTAAATATTTTTATACAAAAATAGAATAATCTAAATAAAAGTCAAAAAAGGTTAAAGATTGCCACATTGATTAATCTTAAATCATTAATTAATTGATTCAATTGACGAAAAGAATTACCACACATAACTACATAATTAATTAAATAACATTACATAATTGGTATTTACATATACGAGTATATTATTATTATATCACCTGTGGATATCTTTTGAGATTCTCCAGAATTTTATCAATACACATTTCCAGACAGGTTTTGGATGCGACTGTACAGGAGCCCAGCATTCTGTGTAAGCCTTCTCTGACGTCCATTGAGTAATCCTGTAAAATAACATTAATAAATATCAATACATAATCAGACAGTCTCAAACGGGTCCAAAATAAATTTATTAGCAACAGATATCATGATTCGAGGTCTGAATGTGTATCATGACAATACAGCAATAGTGATACAAATAGCGATAAGCGATAAAGTGACTCATCCTTTACAAAAATCTTGGAAAAAAATATATAATATATAAATATTGTCAATTAAGGCATAGCGACTCAGTAATACCTCTAACGCCCCTAAAATGGTCTCCAGCTGGTCTTCTCTAAGCACGATGTGATGCGAAATCTTGGTGAGGCTGTCGATGGCGCGCAGCCGCACGTCCTCGATCTCGTCGTTGAACATATCAACCAGAAAGTCGAGGGAAGTGGTCGCGAAGACAGTGTTCTCCATTGACAGCTGACAGACAGCGTCCACTGCTGCTGTGCGAACCTCTGCATTGAATAAATAAATAATTACAATTATGTAAATCCATTCAATTTCCAACCACATTTTCAGGCCTTGGGTGGGCTGCCCTGAACACACATTCACATGAGAAGCAGAGATTTAAACTAAGCCTATTTGCAGGTAGAGCTTCTACAGTTCATCCGGAGAAGTACATGGCAACAAGAGTCTACTGCAGACCTCATCAGATGCGACAGTTCCTATATCCCGTCGGTCTGATCTGGCGACATCTGGCTTGCGAGAAAGTAGGCTATGGGACCCAAGCTTTAGAGCTGCTGGGCAGTTGGGCATTGGAGAAGTGGGACATACCCATGAGCTCGTCCTCGAGGCCGTGCACGAAGGCGCCGGCCGCGCCGCCGGGCAGCAGCTGCACGGTGTCGGTGTCGAGCAGCGCGCCGGGCGCGTCGTCGGCCCAGCGCCGCCCGCTCGCCCACGCGCCCGACCGCACCAGCTCCGCGCCGCGCTCGTGCGCCGTGCGCTTTTTCTAATAACACCCTAATTATTAACTGACTTCGGAAAATGGAATAATTATATGTACGATTGAATGAATAATTTGATGCTATAAATTGTATTCTATACTATATGTTTAAGTACACGCTAGATTTACTTCTCACATCAGCATTCCAATCTCAGGGCTGTTAGAAGATATTTCAGACTGAAATAAGCACCTCATGTCATACCAAATAACAGTCCATTATACCATAAATTTGTCACTCACTTTCATGTTGCTCATGAGCTGCTTGTCCAAGGTTTGAAGCAGGAAACGGTCCGACACACCGCGAGTGGTTCCAAGTAGTGTGCAAGCCAAAGCACGGACTTGCATGCACAAGTCATTTACAGCTGAGCATATGCGGATGAATGCGTCATCCACCATGCGCATCGTTGTCTCGCCGTCTTGGAGTGTTATTGAACTGATGATAATTATTATAAATTATTAAAAAAAAATAATGTGAAAATTTTTAAACACAACAAGACACACACAGCACAGTTCTTCATTAGATTTATTTACACTTTTTGATATTAATTATAACATGGATGAAGAATTATCACTTTCTACTAAGTCTACTCACTTCTCAGGATACTTGTTGCCGAGTAGCCATACAAGTTTGAGAGCGACCTCCCTTACAATTTCATAATCATCTGCAAGAGCAGGGCACACAATATCATACAGATTTGCACTTAATGTCTGTCCCCTCTCATGTAAGGTTAGCAAAGACTGGAATGCTTCACAACGAACTCTGGCATCCTGAAAATAAAAATAGTTCAAATTATCAAACACGTTTTTTTATTAACACTGTAGTAATTAAAGATTTTATCTAAATCCCTTATTAGAATATTGGATATATTGGATAAGTTAATTATATTAATGTTAAATAACGCTTTTCACTTACAGCTTCACACTACGATTCCCTGTGTTGTGGGTGCCATGGACACATACACACAAACACATACCCATGAGCTCGAGCACATATGCAATGACAATTACACAAACAGCCAGACTTCATCAATTCAATTTCTGGCCCACCGGGAATGGAACCCAGGACCATTCAAATGGTGGGTCGGTAACCACTACACCACATAAATGGCTTTTAAATTTACAATTTTAGTTGGGTCTCTGTAATGTTATTACTGCATACCTCTGCATTAGAATAATCCCCTAACAACTTAACAATGGCATTTGCTTCAGCAGACATCTCAGTGGTCCTGTCTGCTTCAGGTATTATTGGATACAGCTCACTGATGAGCTGCAAGCACCTACACTTTACTTGGTGGCTGGTGTCCTTCAGATTGTCCTTTGCAACACCAACTAGGCGCATCATGAGGATTTTATCCTCACTCAATTTATTCCCCAACTTTAACAGTGTTGCTATGCCTTGAGCTATTACCTAAAAGGCCAAGAACTGTCAAATGTCTATTATGGAAAAATATTTTCAATCATTGGACAGTTATATTTAATATTGATTTATTTTCATTTTTATAAAGCTATTTTCATATACATTTAATTAAAATCAATTAAATCTTTTATTCATTGCACTATTTTCTCTGTGGTTAATCAGAAGAAAAATTGAGATAGAAGAAAAATCTCTATACTTTTTTAAATCAAAAATTATTAAACATCTGTTAGATATCTTGGTCATTACATGTTAAGAGATATACAATTAAATTCAATTAACATTACTTTACTAAAATAAAAATTGCACTTTGATCATGAATATTGAATAAGGCTTAGCAAGAGAAAGACAAAAATTTAATAGAAATAGAATAGAAAAAACTTAAGTATATAAATGTACACTGAGATTTTCCTTACCCTATGTGAAGTCTCATTTTTTATCAAGTGGATGGTCTCGTCTATCAGATTATTTAAATTAGCGCCAGGGCATTCCAGTCCAATATCACAGAAGAGCCACAATATCTTGACCCTCACCACAGACTCCTGTTCTGACTGAAAGTGTTCCGATAGCTTCTTGATAGCTTCCCCAACATCTGACTCTTGAAACTGGAGGCAATCGGAAACACGAAGAAGCAATTGCAGGGCTTCATCACTCGACTTGCATTTTTCTAGTAACCCAACAAAAGCTGCAGCAGAACTGCCTATGAGAGGCTTCTTGGCGAGATGAAGTTTCTTTGATGGTGTGCCATCCTGCAATCAATAATGATTCATCAATGAAACGTCATCTTTATTTGCTACTAGTAACAGTATTTTAGGTTATGTTAGATTGTAGACATCCTTTAACATACAACTTTTCGTGCATATAAGAAACTACTCTATTTGGCCACACATTGGTTTTATTTGCACAGCCATGAACGAAATAACATTTACATACTGAATAAAACATAAATTAACACAAACTTACCTGGAAAGATTTGTTATATTCGGCTAAAGCCCTTTTTTTTAATACCGCTGCCATTGTCTTTTGATATTTCTTGTTTTTAGTTTGACTAGGTCAACCAATAAAAGAATCTGTAATAATTTTGAATACCAAATCCACTGCAAAGTGATTATTTTTTATTTATTATTGAGATTTTAATATCAAAACAATTTTATTGATTAGCATTTGATTTGACTGATCATTTGTTTGGGTATATCACATATATACAACAAGATGTCACTTGAGCTTGACAATCTTGACATTATCAAGCACAGACAGAATATATTCACAGACTACATAGAATGGAATACATTAGTATATAGAACCATAGGTATTTATGCACCACAGACTAAGAAAAGATACTTCGTATCTATGCACAGAATATTAATCCCAACGGTCTTAACCGACATTTATAATCTATCAACTCAATGTCAGCTGTTATGACTTTTGACTTCGTATAATACTGCTGTCATCTGTCATTTTAATTTCATAATTTAATTTCATTTCATTTCATGTAGAAAAGTGCTAGCGATTGTTTGATATAATAATTTATTTCTCCAGTTCAGCATTACCTTATATTCCACAAATATGTGTGTTAAAGTGCAACAATAACTGAACAAGTATAAGTAGTCCAGATGTCTGGTAACTATTATGTATGTATCACATAAGATTATTAAGTGGCATTGACAAAAAATTATGGAATAACCACTTATGAAATACGTAACATGCCTTATAATTGTTTTTCTTTGGAAGGTAAAATGTATTAAAAAGCTTGTATCCTATGCGAATAGGTAAATAGTATAAACTCTTGTGTTTGATTTCTATTATCACACCTACATAGGACTAATTCAAGTACCTTCTGTCTCATTCATTTTATAATTTAAATCACAGGGTAGCTCTATATGTTATATTAACGTGGATTTCAAAGTTTCCATTATCTTCTGTCATTCATGTTTCTGCCTCCATAAATATTTTCAAAATACCTAAATATTTTTTTAAATTATTTTCAGATAATGACGAAAAGCAAATAATATTATCATGAGATTGCAACAAGTATGATATGTCCGAGCGCCAGTTGTTAGAAAGGAGTTGCCTCAATGAAGGCACCATGGCAATGCCAGGTCGGGTTTCAGACCACTGGCGGGAGTATGTTTGTGGTGGTGGTGCTGCCTTCTGCAATATACTTGTTAGCTATCCTCTGAACAAGCTCATATTTAGACAGGTATGAACTAGAGTAAACACTGCTTGAATAAAATTTTATAAATTCTAAAATTAAATGAATTCTGAAGCAACACCTATAAATTAATTGAAAACCAAATAATAATGCATTAAATTCATTACATGTCATGAAGCTGAATAGTTGTATTTGTTATCAAATAAATTACTTGGAACATTTCTAGATACTACAATAATGTGCTAAAACATTCAGTGAGTACATAATGTTTTATTACATTACAAAAATCACACAAGAACATACTGGTATCTTACTTGTCTTTTATCTATTTCAGATGATGCATGGGGTTGAAGCAACATTTGCATTGAACCAACTACAAAAAGAAGGTCTAGGGTACTTGTATAGGGGCATGCTTCCACCTTTGCTGCAGAGATCTATTTCCATGTCCCTCATGTTTGGTGTCTATGATGAATGTTTACAGCCACTGCTAAATCAAAAAGTAAATCCATATGTTGCCAAAAATGTAGCTGGCATGGTCGCTGGTTGCTTTGAAGCTACACTTATGCCGTTTGAGAGGCTACAAACACTACTCATACATCCGAAGTACCACCAGAAGTTCAAGAACACAGCTCATGCTGCAAGGCATATTGCTAAATATTATGGAATCAAAGAATTTTACAGAGGACTTGTACCAATTCTGTTAAGGAATGGTCCTTCCAATGCAATGTTCTTTATTATTCGAGATGAAATAAAAATTAGGCTACCACAACAGGAAAGTGTACTGTATAATGGTGTACAAAATTTCCTTGCTGGAGCAGCTATAGGAGCCTTTTTAAGTACACTATTCTATCCTTTAAATGTAATTAAAATTGCAATGCAGTGTGAGCTGGGAGGTCCACACAGAACAATCGCTTATGAATTTAGGTATATTTTACGAAAAAGGGACTTTAAAATTGCTAATTTCTACCATGGCGCTTTACTCAATATATCTAGAGCGTTTTTAAGTTGGGGCGTTATAAATGCCTCCTATGAAATATTTAGAAAATTTTTATACACTTAGTCATAGCAATTTGTGTTCAGACACTTGGTTATTTGTTTTTAATTTTATTTTAGAAGAAAATTTAAGGTGCTGTTGAATGTAAATGAATGTTAAAATGTGTACATGTGTACAGCAGATGAGCAATTTGCGCTTAATGTATTAAAATTTTAATGCATTTACCTATTTATTTATCCTGTTATGTATATAGAGCAGATTTAGATTCATGTAATCATGTTATAAAACTAGGAATGATTTTATACATTTACATAAATATAACAGATTTTCATCCTATATCATAAATCATGCCAAAAACGATAATGTAATTTGTCGCAGATACACATTAAAAAAATATAGTATAATTATTTAAACGGTGTGAAGTATTTTCAATGAGCCAACAAAAAACAATTCTATTTACATTGCAACTAAGGGTTGCAAGGGTACACTTAGTTATTATCGTTATTAGGGTTCTCCCATCTAACATAATATATAAACAATGAAGAGACTGGACTTCATGTTACTACTAATGTGTAATTACTACCATCTGCTCAGTGTTCTTATGTTATAAGTGGTAGTAGGTAGGCCTATTTCCTTTGACATGCCCAACGATTATTATTTGTAACGTTTTTGTCTTTATAATCGTAATCTGCCCCAAAGTAAATAGTTGTAATGATGGTATGGAATCTACTAATTCATTATTAAATATTATTGCATCAACCCTTTTTATGTCCCACTGCTGGGCACGGGTCTCTCCCCACAATCGGGGAAGGCCTAGGAGCATACTCCACCACGCTGCTCCAATGCGGATTGGTGGAGAGCTAAATATTATTACAAACAAATTAAACTTTGTAACTGTACAAAAATAGGTAGAAAATTGAAATAAGCATAAGTCGCAGGGAAATATAACAATAGTTTAATTGAACTATTAACTTTTACTGTCACATTAAATGTTAAACATTAAAATTCTCTACATTATTACTGAACTAGTCTTTATTGTGATATGGATTCTTATATTCAAGCTAATTAAATATTAAATATCTATTAGACAAAAATAGTTTATTAAGATCATTCCTTTTGAGGGTATTACTACCCTTGTTTCCTTAGTGTGTGCTTTCGTATTCAATCTTCAATATTATTGATGTGTTTGTATAATTACTTATGTTTTTTAAACTTAAATCACTTTAAAAGTTCTACACAAATATCTTAAAATATTTATTAATTGCAATTTTTTAATGTGTAAAAAAATAATTGTAGATTGGAATCGGTTATGATAACGAATTGTATGATACCTGCTAGTTCTGTTGATACAGTGTGTTTAGGTATATGAGAAATAAATATTATCGAAAAAAAACATATATTATCAACTCTATTGCTATAATCCCTCTAGCTCCTATAAAGAGATAAGAAACTAGTTATTTTCCGGCATGAAAATTCTTTCCTTTCATTGATTGTAACTTGCGCTGTTACCTACTATGACGCGAGTTTAACGTTTGGAGTAAGAAAGCAAAGATAAAAATAATTATGGAAATCTACAACGTCATATTAAATTCGAGATGACTGAAAATGAAAAACTTACCATGCGCACGAGAGAGTGTAGTTTTTGTGGTATTAATTATATTTGCTAGTAAGTTACCCTAACGGTAATCATTTTTTAAGATATGATATTATTATGGGCTAAAAATAAAATGTTCTGCCTTCAAGGTTTAAAACTACAGGGCTACACTTTTAATTAATAAAAAAAAAAAGTTGATTATAATCAACCTTTCATATTTAATCCTATTTTATGTATCTAATTGGTCTCCTGTGAATATATGACGGAGAAGTTCTGTAAGACACAGTGGTTACACGGAATACTAGGAAATAATTTAGGATCTTTCTGAGATCCCAGAACGTACCTATTCCTTTACCTGTAGATATTTTCGTAGTAACTTGCAGGCAACAAGTTGCCGATCAAGAGAAATTTAGGCTGGAAAAAAGTAAGTTGGCAGTAGGTAAATAAACTTATCAGTATGGATCCTAACAGATTCTGAGCGGCCGAAATTCCGAGATGACTACAGATATGAGAAAGCATTCGGCGCATTCTACAAGCTGCACGCAACTGCCACTAACTGGTATCGAGCACGAATACGATGCGAAGCTGAAGGCTCCGAGCTGTTAGTCCCCGACGACCTCGACGAATCAGACAGCATACCACTACTGATATCGTCGATACTAACAAAATTTGATGGCATTTTCGTTGGCATGCACGATTTGTATTCGGAACGATCTTTTGTTACAGTTAAAGGTAAATACAGTAACTTAAATAGGTAAGTACCTACATTTTGCAAATGCTCGTCGGAATTGGCACATCATGATATTCCAGGATAAAAATGGACAGCACATAACACCATTGCCTACCCTTTCTTAGTGTGCTGGATTAACACACCCAGGGTTTAAGATAACTCTGATGCTTTGGTGACGGATAGAACTTAGCGCCTTCAGACAAAATCAGCTTATATACTTATAATAATTTAACCAGGAAGTGCGATTCAAGACTCGATATTGGATCTACTGTGGGAGTCCAAACAGCCAGTACACAGCGGCGGCAGATGTGTTGCTATGCGCAGGAATGGATACCTCTTCGTGCACCCCTGTTTTAAGCCTCTGCCATTTGTTTGCAAAGTCAAAGCGAGTCAAGTGTCTTACTACAAAGAATGTGATACCTTTAATCCATGTAAGTACTTCTGTACAGCCACTTACCTATTTACTCATTGCTCGACAAAAACAAAATATTTCACAAAGGTTAATGTACCCATCGTCGCGGAGACATACAAATATATAAAAAAAAATAACGGTTAGGCCGTGTTCAAACCAAACTGACTGTCAGCCGCCGAATATGAGCAGGCTCACTGTGACATGTCACATAACGTAATAACGTATCGTCAGTTAAATGTAAACAAAAAGTAAATTATGTATGGACATACAATAAACTGCGTAACGTTCGCTCACTCTCGGGGGGAGTTTGGTTTGAATACGGCCTTAAACTGTTTTCAGATTGGAAACTGGGCCCAAATAACACATGTTATATAAGTCACGAGGAGCGCCAATCGTGGCACGACGCGTACTCCACCTGCCTCTCAGCGGGAGGACACCTCGCCATCTTGAACAGCCGCGAGGAGGCAGAGCATATCCGAGAAGTCTTCAAGTACGTCGATCAGCACAAGACTCCGGGGGACTTCGCGTTCTTGGGCTTCAGCGACTTATTTCAAAGATACCACTATAGAACTGTGCATGGTAGGTACTGATAAA
>DWQK01003372.1:0-11648 GCA_018231225.1 Noctuana stator | reverse complement strand
GAGTTCGCCCTGGGAGGTACCACCGGTGCCCTCATAACCCACCGTGAAGCAAGTCGTGTAGCAAGTACTTGTGTTTCGGTTGGGGAAGGTTGCTATACTATATTTGATATACCGGATATACTATATTTGAGGCGACCACCTCAACAGTCCTCGTTAGTATCAACGAATCCACGTATGATCTCAAATAAGACTTCTATTTGAGGTTGGATATTGATGTCTATGGGTTGCAGTGACCATTTAAAATCAGGTGGCCTGCATGCTCGTTTGCTACTCATAAGCGATTGTAAGTTTTACAGCAAACAAGACTTGCTTCACGCTCTGCTACAAGGGCAGCGGTATGTACCTTACCAGGAAGTTTATAAGCTCTACCACCTACAATATTCTGTTGTTTTATACTGGGAATGCTCAGTCGAAAACCGCACGGATGCTAACTTATAATACGCCGCCACTGTCTGAGCAATGAACAATCGAGGAAATGCTTCCCCGTGGCAACCGAGGTCGACGTTGCCATAAATATTACGTAATCCTCTTTATCTGGTACTGCATTACCCACTTGCCGAAGCTTAATTTGTAGCCGGGAGTAATTACATCCCTAATTCACATTCAAAACATTTATTCCACTCAATTTTCACCGTTTTGGCAACGAGATCAACTGTACGAATATTGTTACTAGTGTTTCCATCGTAATGATTAACAGGGATTTTGGTTATTAGTGCGGAAATGTTATTTATTGCTAACAGCAGATACAAATTAATCATTAGCAGATTGTTTGGTGCCTAAATTATGTTTAATATTACTGTATGATAAATCCTACACAATGCGTTACAAATGAAATTTATTTTAATACCTATACATTATTTTATTTTATTATAAACGGTAATGCGTTAGTGACATTTCATTGCTTAAAATGCTCAGGATTTGAACCCGATACTCTTGAATAAGAGCCCTTATTCTTAACCAGCTCATGATATTGAACTATTACTGCTGGGATAATAATTGGTTGACCATAATAATGCTGTATATCTTATATAGATCTCATATAGTAAAAACTAGGTCAAAGAATACGTAGACAAATCATACTTATCTATACTAATATATAAAGCTGAAGAGTTTGTTTGTTTGTTTGTTTGATTAATCGCGCTGATCTCTGGAACTACAAGTCGGATTTGAAACAAAATTCTTGTTGTGTATGATAGCTACATTCATGAGGAAGGTTATAGGCTATTAAACGTTACGTTACAATTCTTAACGCGGGTAAAATCGCGGGGCACAGCTAGTATTTAATACCTAGGTTTGATATTAGGTATATTGGCAGTTGATGGGGAGAGCAGTTGGCAGGCCAGCGGCGCGTGCTAAGCCTCTAAGCTGCGACTGAGTTATCGCTTATACTCTACTACATACTCACATGTACCTCACATGTCCATTTACACTACAATCCTACTAATATTATAAACGCGAAAGATTGTGAGTATGGATGGATGGATGTATGTTTGTTACTCATTCACGTAAAAACTACTTACTTAATGGATTTTAATGAAAATTTTCAATAATACAGCTTATACATCAGAATAACACATAGGCTACAATTTATAAAGATATTATATGAATATCTCGAAATACTAATCCTGCGCAGACGACGCGGGCACCATCTAGTAAACAATATAATTCCACTGAAATTTTACTTTAACTTCGCGCTAAGAAACATAATCGAAAATTGGTTATAATGTTGAGGTGACCATTGCAGTCAATCAATATTCATCATCAATAACATCAGCCTTCATTGACAACAATCAAAGTCCACCATGGGTTGCAGTCACCACTTATCACCAGTGACACATAATTAATTCATGAAAAAAAACTGAACCTAACTAAAAATTTTTATTTATTTCATATATCTTGTACACAGTAAATAAAGCAAATAGAGACATTATATTATCACACAAAGTTGGTATAAAGGAATTGCTTATACCTGCTGATGGTAGCCTTGGGAATGGAACTTTACACGTTATAAAAAAATTGAGCATTTACAATCTTTTTCGAATTAATTACATTCAGTAGATTCTAAGTATACAGTTATTACACAACATTAAGTAGGTACAAAGATACATTGTGTTAAACAAATAAGTACATAAGAATTAATCCCGACAAAAATTATTCAAATCTCATCAGTAAACAAAACGCGTCTAAAACACGTTAGTCCATTCAGTTAATCCCAGGCTGAACTAGATTATCCTGTCATGGGAAACTGCTGCAGCGCACTGATATCACCATTGTCTATGTACCTAGGTATACAGTTGCTACAAAAGTATGACGTACCTATAGTTATTTTACTAAGCCGATAACATTAAACGGCTAAATTAGACTTGTACCCAATTTATTGAAAAAAAAATCATTGGGTAATTGTCCCGGATGTTAAAGGACTCTACTCTGTTGCATTTATCACTTATTTAGTGGTCATTTATATTATCAAAATATCCAAATTACGAATTTTTTTAACGCTTTATACTCACAGCCTCACACTAGGATTACCTTGGAGCCATAAACACACGCAAAGACAATTACACAACGCCCAGACCGAGAACTGAAATGTAAATTCATTCATCATTTATATTTCTGACTTGCCGAGAATCAAACCCAGGATCCTTCAAATGACAGTCCGGTGTGGTAAACACACCGGACATCACGGTTTGTCGTTCATATTAAATTACCCCAGAAGTATCTCCTTTCCAACACAAAAGGAATTATCGAAATCGGTCAGTGTATTGAACTATTCGTCCATTTGCACTTGCGTATGCAATTTTAAGAGTTTCATGGTAATTTTCATGGATACAACTATCAGAACAGAACTAAACCAAATTAATAATGGATCCAATCATGAGGTTAGCTTTTAGAATGGTTAATTCTCGTACATTGTCTACTTAAAATCATCAAAACGCTAGCTGAAGTTCTTAAAACAAACGCCATATTTAACAAAGTCAGCTTAGGTACCTATTTATGAAGAGGGAGTAACTTAACATTTAGAAAAGCTGTAACAAATTCGATAAAACTCCCTCGGAATGATATCTAAGCGTCTTCAATTAGCGACCGGAGGGATGCTCATTAAAATTTTCATTCAAAACAATTTCAATATTTTCGCGCCTAGTTGCGAATCCCCGAGTTAGGGTGACCATTATAATGAGCGTTTCTTATTTATTCTAGGACTCATGAATAATATTCTTTTTTGTTTTCTATTGGTAGCAAGTTTACTATAATCGTAGTACCTAGTACTGCTGCCACACATTTTGTCCGTGGAACTATTAGGTAACCTACGTTTATTGTCTTAACTGCTATACACGTAACCTACAAGTAATTGTATTGTAAATTAGAAAGAAAAGTGTGCATACAGATTATTAAAAAATAATAGGCATTCTAAGTTAATTAACGACTTAACATGAACTTGACTTGATTTAAATAAATAAATAATTACATTCCCTTCAACCCTTTTTTATGTTCCACTGCTGGGCACGGTCTCTCCCCACAACCGGGGAAGGGCTGGAGCATATCACCACGCTGCTCCAATGTGGGTTGGTGGAGACTAATACGATGGAATTTAAAGCATTACCACAAACCATATACAAAGGTCTGATTATTTAATTTATAGTTTATAACTCAACATAACTTTTTGAATGACATTAATTTCATAACACGTATTATATCAAGTTTAATAACTTAATAGTTTGCATGTACCAACCAGGCAAACGCGGTCCTTTTCAATACCCAAAATGGTGGTCTCACTCACATCTAATCTCAGCGCTTTGCTATAAGTCCGCTTAATTATCTGGGAACCCTTGCTCGGTAAAGAAAATACCATGAAAACAGCGTAGAGCGTGCCCCGGCTTTGCCCGGGCTTCCTGTAAGTGGCGGATTTACTTAAATTATTCACAACATTATACCCACCTTCCTTATGTTTGAGAGTTTTATCGCGCGTTTATGTAAGCTTTGACAGGTATACATTTACCGGTTTTTTGAAGATCAATTCACTAGCATTTAATTTATTAATTTTTATTATCACCTTAATTTAAGGTTTACAAAGTAACTTAATGCCACAAAGCACTTTCTCCCTATCAGTCCTCTCTCTCTCTCTCTCTCATCTTAGGCGATTGTGAATGTTTAGGGTAGGGTTATTTTCTTAAGATATCCCAAAATCGCCTACTTTTTTTATTTCTAATAGGTATACCCCACCGAATTGGTATCAAGTTCTGTTTTTAAGTTATTATTATAAACGCAAATAATTTTTGCTCATTCGGAGCCAGATATTCTACGTGACATATTAAATCCTGTAAGCAGTTCCGAGAATTAAAGACAGAAATTAATTTCGAGAGTTACAATGTCAGGCGGGATAAACGGATTAAAGGAAGATTTCGTTAATTCGTCCTTATCACATTCGTGTTGATATTGTTAAGTCTTTTCTTCTAGGCACGCTTAAGCCAAGGCCATTTCGTAGTTATCAACGTTTAATGTATACAACTTTACATTTTTTTTTCAAATATATGATGTAACACAACATACATAATATTTATGTTTGCTAAAAATGTTCGTTCTTTTGTTTCTATAATAAACTAGCTTATGCCCGCAACTTCATCCACGTAGATTTCAAAATTATTTGGATCAAATAATCACATTGCTCCATACAAACTTTAATCTCCCTTTTCTTTTCTTTCTAAAAATTCTTTATTATTAAGAACACACGCTCCAAGCTTCAGATCTCTACGATCAGCAGTTTAGCCTGTGCTATGATCCGTCAGTCAGTTCGTAATTAAAAACAAAGGATATGTAAGGATATGTATAGATAAATAAAGACCGAAAAATATAGGATTTATTAGTACGTGACTCGCCCGGACTGTAAGCCGATATGTTTGTTTCAGACGGAGATTTGTTCGAGTGCGCTCACTGACGTCATCCACGCCGTCATCAACGGCACTGACGGTTGCCTCTTCTGCTTTGGACACGCAGGACTTGGTAATAACCCGCTTTTATATTTTCACCATTTGTTTAATTTCTTCTATCATTCGCATGATTGTATTCGCATGATTGAAGAACATCTCTCCACAACTTGGGAGGGCCTGGAGCAAACTTCACCTCACGAGTTCCAGGTTTACTTATCGATAACAAATGTAACGAAAATTAAATGTACCTAATGTTGTATCAAAAGCGACTTTATGAGATAAAACTTTGTAAATCGGAAAATTAACTAAACCCAAATAGCAAAAGCTATTCCCACGCGGCTCATAAAATCTAATTTCACCGTACTTAAAAGCAGGAACCACAAATATTGGAGTTTCTAAAACTTTCGAAACTATAACGAACAGGCCTGCAACTTCTGTAACGACCAGACGTGAAACTACACAAAGTACTTTGGCATCAATTAATAGTAACTAGTAGTAATAATAATATCACCATTGAATGATGCAGAACTATGGTGTAACAAAAAGTTAAGAGGACACCAGAACACAATATGTGAAAAATAAATTCATCAAAAATTTGCAAAACAAATCTTTAGAAAACTATATCAGTTAGTTTCTAAATTGGATGGTAATTGGAAAAGATATTAAAAGTAAACCGAAGCATAGGACGTAGGTATGTGACGTGATAATAAGAAACTTCTTCAATTAACTAATCACTTGCTTAACTAAGCAAGTTTGGGATTTCATCATGCTGACAAATTTAGCGATACACAGTACGCTCTAAGTAGCGAAGTTAACAATTCTAAACGTATTGTTTCTGATTCTTATAGACGTTCAAATGTTGTGGCTAATAAAGATAATAAAATATTAACTGTCTAATTAAAATTCAACGCAAACAGTAACAAACGCATCCGTAAATCCAATCGGAAAGTAGAAACAGTTGCATCAGGAAAACTAGCAAATATTGAAGTTTCCGCAGCAAATAAACCGAAGTTCTAATTCGCGCACATCGCAGGCAACTGCTCCACTATTTATCAAGACCGCAAGCCGGAACTTTCTCAGCGAACTGGGATTTGCATCCAAATGAGAAAAGACGCAGCTCTTAATTGAAAGTTTGATAATGCTCAGGTGGGACCAGCTCACACGGCACTCTTGATTAAGCTATTATGAAGCGCATGGGATAGAGAAATTGACTGTTTTTAAATTAAAAACTAATTGACGCTATTAATTAGTGAAAAAGTACGTATAAAACATACATAATATATGTACGAGTATATGTGACTAAAACTGTTTAGTTTATAAAATATATTTTTTTTATAAGTAACAAGTTAATATTACGTAAATGATGGTGGTTTTAAGTACCTACATAGTTTCAAGCTATAACAACCAACATATTCATTTTTGCCTGTTAAATGACAAACAAACCAAGATTACATTTTTTTTTTCGAAAATATTACTTTAACAGAAGCTGTATTAAATTTCATTACAACACAATACGCTAATAAAATCTTTCAACCTACATTGTGTCAGTTTTATGGTACCGAGGATCATGGTTTTAAATGCAAATTAACTGAAAGCTTCTGTTAAATGAAAGATCCGAGAGAACCGCGTCTCACGGAAACCTGGCTTAGTGCAATCCCGCTTATTTTGGGGATTTTCGATCCTACTAAGTGAAAAGGGTACCTTCAAACTTGTCCACGAATTTCGCTCAAATAACATACGATCAAAGTTGATTTGACTACATAATATGTCGTGTAGTGGTTGCCATGCCGGTTCGCCATTCGAAGGGTCTTGGATTCTATACCCGGCAAGGCAGATGTTTGAATTCAGTATTCTATTGCCGGTCTGTTGTGGTTTGTTTATTCTTAAAACCTTTCACACAGATTTTATTGTTGTTTTACAAATTGTTATTTCTTTAGTAGGCCATATTACCGCTTTAAATTTTGCTATATGTTTCCGACTTATTTGGGAACACCCTTATTTCATCCTCATTTAAATTATATCGAGTTTCGTCTGTATAATGCTGAACAAATATCGCTACAACATTCGGATTATTTCAGATTTGATTTGTATTTGCCTACGTTTGAGCGGCTCTGTCTAAACTCTGATAGATGTCTGAGGGGTGAAGTTCGTTAGCTGATTATTATGTTTGGGAGGGTATTAAGGACTAAATCCAGTACGAAATTAATTGGCAATTCAAATTTGCTGACTCACGTATGTCTGTATGTATTATCCATTTTCGTTATGGAAGAGTATGAACTGGTGGAAAAGTTGGAAAAATAATTAACATCTACTACAAATAGACACGAATCCTCAGGACCACGCTCAAGTGTGCTATATGCACATAATGAGATCAAATAAATGTTACTATTTATCATAGTAATTGATGTTCCTATCTATGATTATTAGATACATAAAGAATCTTTAACCGTAAAACGCCTAATTAATATTTGAAATTATTATACTTAAGGTAAAATCAAAACTTTCGGTTCGTTTGCAATTCAACTTTCTATTACAGGCAAGTCGTACACAATGTTGGGGCGACCGGACGCGCCGGGGTCACTGGGAACCATCCCGTGCGCAATTTCCTGGCTCTTCAGAGGCATAGCGGAGCAGAGGCACAAGTGTGGCACCCGTTTTTCGGTCAGGGTGTCAGCGGTCGAGCTTTGTACAAACACTAACCAGATACGAGATCTGCTAGCACCTTATCACAATGGTTAGTTGGTTCAGAATATAATCTTTTTAGAAGGACACTTTTCATGTATCATATCATTGCCGTTCGTTCGTCAATTATGCCTTTATCGCCTAATTCTTTCGTAAAAACTGCCATCCAAGTGAAGTTTCAATAATTACCTTCATTTTAAGTCAATTTAAAAGGTGTATTTAAAGCTTTTGAATCATTTATGTTTATTCATTAGATACCGAACAGTCTCCAGGGGTCTATCTTCGAGATGATCCCCTATTCGGGACTCATCTCCAGAACCAGTCAGAGCTCAGGGTGCACAGCGCTGAGAAGGCTGCCTTCTACTTGGACGCAGCACTGGCCACTCGCGGAGCAAGGGAGGAAGGCAAGGACAGTCACCTGCTGTACACTCTCCATGTCTACCAGTACAGCGTGGGAGGGAAAGGAGCAGGTAAATTGTATTTGTTGTTACAAGCTCCATGTCTACCAGTACAGCGTGGGAGGGAAAGGAGCAGGTAAATTGTATTTGTTGTTACAAGCAATTCTACTGAAGGAGGTAACTGTGAAGTTTTGTACTATAAATGACTGCACCCAGTGAAACTAGAAAACTCATAAGAAAGTTGTGTCGGTCGTATATATAACGTACGTATCTCAATCTTAGGCTTGCTTATTGTTAAAATCTATGCGTTATGTTATAATATGAACCTTCTAACGAACTAATTGAAAGTATTTTTTATACAAAAGTAGTATTTAAGGGGTATTGCATATTACTCTCGAAAATTCACATTACGGATTAAGTAAGAGAAGCACTTATAAAAGTTCCAAGTAATAAATCTTTGAATAGTAGTTTATTAAACTTAAATTGTTTCTTTAAGTAATTACGACTCGAAATCTTTTAGTCTGGAAAGAAAAGCAGTTTACATAAAGGAAAAGGATCCTCGTTAATTTTCATGCTAACAGGTTTATTCGTTAAGACGCCTTCTTGAACTTTAAAAGTCTAAAGTACCATGAAAACATTTTCGTAACTTTCCTTCAGCACAATAAGACCTAGGAGTTGTTTGCTTAGCTTAACGTCGGGAAATAAATATTTTTAATGGCTTCTGTTCCCGTGTTCTGTGTGATTTAAGATTTCGGTCGGTTAACCTACAATGGCGTGCACTTCAGATATGTAAATTCTTACAATGATACGTTGTGTTTTGAAATAACTACTGTGGATGAAAATAATGTATTTTTGTTTACAGTTGCTGGAGGCCGCAGCAGACTTCATTTAATAGACTTGGGCAACTCGGAACGAGGCAAAACGAATGGCGGAATACCACTATCGGGACTGGGAAACATTTTACTAGCCATATTTAACGGTCAACGACACCTACCATATCGAGATCACAACCTTACTCACGTATTAAAAGAATGCCTCGGTTCCTTAACTTGTCATACAGCAATGATAGTTCACGTTTCGCCAAATGTTCAAAGCTACTCTGATACGCTTACAACTCTACAGTTAGCATCCAGAATCCATAGGCTACGGCGAAGGAAAGTAAAATATAGCTCAAATAACAATGCAGGCTCAGGTGGCAGTTCTGGTGAAGACGCTTCGAAACCAAGCAGCAGTGAACCAGATCCATCCAGCAGTGATTTATCTGCAGATACTGTTATTTATGTGGGTCCTTTAGATGATGCAACCGATGGAGAGCACCCACCGGTTTACATCCCTCACATTAATTCGGGTGATAATCGATGTATTTTAAGTAAAGCATTAAGAGGTTCAGCAGCGGAACAAAGGCATAAGTCATCCCTCTCAAAAGTTATCGAGGAAAAAAGTCCTATACATAAATTGTATTCCTCCCCCAAATGTTCTCCTTTAAAAACTGCTACACAACCTATTAATTCCTCAAAATCATCACCTGTGCATTCAGCAACTTCAAAGGCTACACCTATGAAGAAAACACTTCCAAAGCAAATTTCGGATGAAGGTAAAAATAACAGTGATGAGCAGTGGATCGATGGTCCCAGAATATCTAAATCGAAATTAGTTGAAGCACGCCACATTATTAAAGAGACTCAAAATAACAAACGAGAAACATGGATTGACGGACCAATGCAGGAGCCAAAAGTACCACAACAATTTGAGTCTGTGCCAATACAATCAAATACAGTACCCTTGCAGGTTGGTTTACTAAGCACACATGCAACTGAAAATATTGGTTATGGGTATATGGACAATCATAAGAAAAATATGATCAAAAAATGGGTTGAAAATCAAACATCTCAATTACATAAATCAAGGCATAATTCACCAAGTCATAAAGCTCAACCTGTTCCCAGAGAACCCAGTTTAAAATCAAGTGATGAACCAGAATTACATCGTATGGAATTGAAAGATGCAACTCGTAAAGTTCACGTTGAGGAATCAACAATACGAACAGGTTTAAAAGCAGGGTCAAAAGGAATTGCCATAGAAGAAGAAAATATTGGTCCACCTGATTGCAATCAACAAAGAAAACTAAGTAGCTCCAGAAGCTTACCGAAAAATGAGCCAGATGAAGATGACGATAGCGAAGAATTAGCAGAAATACCTCCAGCTCTTCCTTTGATTCAACCTAGTAGTCTCAGTAGTAGAGAAGTATCAATGGAAAGTTTAGATAGTAAATATAAGGAGAGGTTAAGGATGGACGACGAGTTAATTTCAAATCACAGTAGAGACATCGATCGACATGGAATAAGCAGAGGCCCGATTGATGAAGAAGATGAAATCTTGGAAATTATAGAGGTAGAAGAGCCTTTAGAACTAGTTCCTATGCAAGATTGTTGTCTTCAAGTTACTGAAGAAGATATAGCTTATTGTATGGGATTAACAGATAATCCCTACCCAGATATGGATCATGATGACTGTGAAGATCATCCTTTAAGGATACTTAGTCAGGAAAATTTGACAGTAGCTTCAACTTTTACAGATACGTTATCTTTATATAGTGAAGTTGAAAGACAAATAAGACATGAAGCGTACCTAAGACAAGCTATGGCATTCTTTCCGGGAAATTTCACATATGATAATCCCGTACCAGATATTCCACATCAAAGTTTACCTTCATCTCGATCACGCATAGATGACATTATAGGATTAAATGAGCTTTATGGCTCCCGTAGGGGTCTAGATGACAATGACATACCCTCTTCTAAAATTGTACCACAATTTCAGTCATTATCATTATGCAATGTAAGAGATACAGAAGATTACCACGGCGATGGATCTGTATATAGTGAGCCTGCTTATAGACCAAGTGATAAAATATGTGATAGTTGCAAAAGATCGATGTCTAGACCTGGAAGTGCTGTAGGGCAATGTGATGCATTTCACGAATTAGATGTCACCTGTAATGATTCTTATGGACCATTTGAAAGGTACCGCGGCAATGATATAACTGATGCTCGAATAGCATCTCTAAGGCACCCAGACGGAGCGTCCGATCCTAATTTACGTGAAGAAAAACGACTTCCAGGTAATGGAGCTCCGTCGAGCACTTTCAGAGAATTAAAATCTAATCTACATCTTGAAGTTACACCGCCGGTAGTGACAACCGAACCACGTTCAGAGAAATGTGACAAAAGTGACAAAGTTGTAGCAAGAGTGGTTGCTAGTTCCAAACCGGATGGTTATGACAGTGGTCATGAGTCAACACCCCGGACAGGAAAGCATAGCCCAGCAGCAACGTCCAGACGTGCAGAATCTGGTTACGATTCTGTCCCAAGAGACTCAGATGCATCCTCTTTGGATTCATATCCAACGCGTCGCGCAGCTGTAGCTCGAGCTCATGCAAAAAAACACACGACAGCTAAATACAAGCAACACAGTGACAGATCGTTTTGTTCATGGCTGCGAAATCCTTTTACTTGCAAGTATGCCGACACTGACCCCGAAATTAGTGATTTTTGAGCACTTAAGTGAAATAATGTGGTAAAAAATGCTTACTAGAGCAGAATCTTGTACTTGTTATAATGAAAGTTCTAAATAGCTCGTATCA
>DWQK01003371.1:0-11648 GCA_018231225.1 Noctuana stator | reverse complement strand
CTCGCCAACCATCTCGGTCCTGTGCTCTTCTCATCCAGCAATCGTACTAAGAACCTATAACTCCATGGTCAATTAAGGCAGAAGTTCTGTATCAATCATAGACTTTGTTACTTGCTTTTCAGATTTTTCAAAAATGCTATCATAATAATCTTAATCTATGATCTTTGTAGTTCTCTCAGCTCCAAGAGAAGTTAATTACCCTGGAATAAAAAATCAATAGCATTCCCACTTCACCATCATTCTCATGCAAGAATGAAGACTACTGTATGTCTAAAAAAATTTGCATAGCTTGCCCAAGCAAACCCGGCTTTGGCCGCTATGTCCGGTTGGATAACCGTGAACCCGTCGCGAATATTGATAAGTTCCGGCTGTAGATAGGTACTAGGTACATTAGATATTGTCGAAATGAAGAAAATTGATTCTTGCATTGTAATGCACTGGAAGACATTACTTATAAAGTAACTTGCAGACTTAATCTGACATAATGTTAAGTTATCTCTACACTCAAAGACTGGCACATAGACTCAGATAGTAAATAATTCATTTAAATTAAATTTGGACCCTGCAAGAACCCAATAAAAAAAACTGTAAAGATTACAAAAATTGATAATACACATATGTGCATACATGATGCAGAGAATGGCCATAATTTCATTTGAAATATATAACATAGTAATATTAAGACGTGGCAATAGATCAAAGTGATTAAACTTAATTATTATTCATATCACCGTTATTCAAGATTGTAATCACTATTGTAGTTTTAGGCTTCAAAACTAGTCATGTGAAAACCGAATTGCCGTCAAAATTACCTAAAAACCCCAAAACCTAGAGCCCCATTCGGAGCCAACAAAACGTTTTCAGGGGCCCGTTTTCACCTGTACACTTTATTTTTAATCTGTGCGACTAAAAGCCGTCTCGGCATCGGAGGTGTATATGAAAAATTCAGAGGTTCAGACGCTCGTCGCTACACTTTGGGAGTGGTGTGACCAGCTTAACAGTTTTAAATGAGATTTATGGATTTGCTGTTCAGTTTTGTAAAACACACGTATTAAATAAATAAATAATAAATAAAAACATTTTTATTCGTCATAAGGTATTTGTATACACTCGATGAACGTCAAAAACACAAAATTAAGTGTTTGAACTAACTTATTACTTTAACTAACCAGTATTACTTATAAAACCTTAATCTTAGTTTATGATATTACATTAAAGTTTAGTTGCACATTAAAAAAATATGTTTTACACTTTGTTTAAAGTTTTCATAAAGACTTGTTTTAAAGAGGCAGGGTCTTTTAAGTAAAAGAAATCTGTAATGGTAATAATTTTTAATGAGTTTTGAAGCACTTTAAAAAACCCAACTATTTTTTCTTAATGGGTTGTTTTTTCTATCCAAAATTAATTGGCGTTCGATTCCACGTAACTTTGACACTGTTTAATATTAGCAACATGTTTCAAAATTAAAATTATTTAAAAAATAAAATTCGTGAAATCCTAAAACCATTTGAGTGCATGGTGATATTACAAGTCTTAAATGTAGATTCAGGTAAGAAGTGCAAGGTTTAGGCCCGCTTTGTGCGATGTAGGTGACTGTGTCGCTCGCTCAAATGGCTTGCTAATCCCGCAACTAGACACGCTTCATGATTTAAAAGCTACTAAGATTTTCTTTCTGTATTTTCTTGATTGCCCTAAAAATTTAAAGGTAATAGGAATTACTGTTTAATTGGTATCGTAGATACTACTACAGAAATCTTTTGCATTTAGGCTTAAAAGGTGTGAAATGTTGAATACAAAGCAACTGGAAAACGAAGTTCGTGCGCGACTTATCAGTTTTTTTGGAAACGATTATTTAGAGGTTTTATAGAGGTATCTCATTGGTCAATGTATGCGTCACGTGACCACTGATTGGTTTAACTAATTTGCTAACGTAAATAGTAGTAGTAGGTTAGGTGGTAGAACTTGTATAGTTCGACCGGGGAAGTACCATCGCTGCAGCTATGTCTGCCGTGAAGCAAATTAAGTAATTCAGTTGTGTTTCGGTGGAAAGGTGCAGTTGCCACACTAACATGATGCGACCTCAGGCAGGGCACGAGCCTGCTTGAGGTTGGATGTAGATGTCCATGCATGAGCGACAGCGACCACTTGGCGGCAGGTGGCCCACATGCTATTCATATCATTAAAAAAACTGGGCCTCCGAATCTTGAAAGTGCATCAATTCGTTTCATTTGAACCACCGTATTCCGAGCTATGACTAATGAAAATCTTGGTTACTTTGGACTGACAGAACATCTTTTATTTCTTCCATGAAATGGTTTAGAAAATACGTCTCGCAAGGTGTAGTCCGCTTTGTGTGATGTAGGTGACCGTGCCGCTCGCTCAAATGGCTTGCTAATCCCGCCATGCACTCGCAGCTACACGCTTTATCATTTAGAAGCTACTTACGAATCTTTTGTCTTCGTTTTTTTCTTCTTTTTCCTCCACGTTGGGACGCAGCACTACGGTTGTATGCAACGAGTTGAATGGGATATGGCTTTTGAGAGTTTTTCTAATGGATTGCGTTGGTAAATTAGCATCTGTTTAATAGGTACAGCTATTTAGTACGTGCAAGCTTTGGTTGGGGTAATGGATCTAAGTTTTTAGGTTACCTATGTGCTATAGATACGGAAAGTGTTAATTCTTTATTTAATGATAGTTTTGGATGTGAGTTTATGTATTTTGTTTCTATTTTAGGCTGTTTTAGGTTGTTGCTGTTTTGAATCGTGAATCAAATCGTCAAAGTGAATTATTTTTGACTTGTTTTTTTCAAAGTACATAAAAAGTGATGCTTTAGTCATTGCATTCAGTGAAAATTGTCAATATTATTCTATCTATCATCGCTTATTCACCAAGACAGCTATCTTGTGCACATGTTTTAGCCCATTATCTCGTCGGCCCGCAAACTCATTACGCGATAAATAATCGCAATTAATATACTAGCGGCCATTGCGTAGCTCGGAAGCTAAACCACGCCCACTTTTGGTATTAGAATAAAATTATACGAGCACGATGCCTTAACGAGTCCGATGGATTTGTGACAAACTTTTTTTGCTTCAGCATTGAACCATTCTCAACTTAATAACCTTGCAATATGAGCGTTGACGAGCGCTAAAAGTGATTTTTCCATGCCCAGTGTCAGCTGATCTTTAAATCAATCAATTTTGAACTCTGCGTCATTGTAACATAGTGTTAACAAGGCAGGTGAGTAAAGACAAGTTGATTGGATAATTGCCTGAGATCATAGCCTGCGTGACTGAGCGACTGGAGTAGATATTATGGCGATTTTTTGCGATTATGGGTCTGTTATAAATAGTCAAGCGCCGCCTCTTGTCCAAGTTTATGAAATACCTATTTTAATGTAAATTATTATCAACTTATCACACTGATTTAAATATTTATTTAACCACTTCTTGTACGCCTGTTTATATAGTGTTACTTGAATTTAGGTTTAACTAATCTTTCGATTCTTAAGTACACCTACATACAACTGTCATAATGTTAGAATTTAGTAGTAAGTTATTCAGAGTGACTTCGAGCATTTATTTATATCCATGGTATGCCAATGGTTATATTGAATAATATGTAGTTTCAACTGTAAATAAAAATAGGAAATTTGTAGACAGATACTAGAAATTAATAGTAGTATAAAAACCCGAATGCCGATCAATTCAATTTTAACATCTTTTTTTTTTGCATTTTAGGTACTAAATTAATACTTCCTATTCGCTCTTCTAAATCTTATGAATATTAAATTATTAACGGTCTTACCTCATCTCCATACACAATTACAAGTTCAACAATAAATAAAGCCGGTTCTACATAAGTATATGTAGTTATACTTACGAAAATAAAAAGCTAGGACCTAGTTAATCTCACGATTTAGGAGGCGTTGCACCCAACGATAAGGATCTTGCACGAGCGGCCGCTGTTGAGTTTTTTGCTGCTACAAGTTTAACCACGCAGAACCTTAGATAACGTACATTATATTTGTATAGGAAGAAAAATACTCAAGAAATAGGTATCTTATCCAAAATAAGATGTTAATTCTACGTTAGTTATGCTTATGTTATTCAGTTATTAGTGGTAGTAGTAAAGTACCTACGTCATATTGTACAGACATATTAAAAACTTTACGTTTCGGATGAATTCGGAGAATTGGGTACGTTTCTGTGCAAAGCTCTCAAATAACATTAATCGAAATATTTTCATATTCTTTGTCAAAATCGTCAAAACAATCTTAATACTATGAAATATTCAAAAAACTGAATCAGATAAATTGTATTATTTACTTGTATAAATGGAGTGTATCTCAAGAAATCGGCAAAAAATTAAGCTTCTTATCAGTTTTGAAAACTTAGTGACAAGATAGAAAAAGGGGAGATTAAAAGAGATAAGAGAAATGTTTATAATATTTTACTTGGAATTAAAATTTTTGTTGACTGTACGGGTTTTTTCATTTCTAAACTACTAATCTTATATATTTTCGTGCATTTATTAATAAATCGTTTTATATTGTTTCAGGTACGTATTTCCTCCACTGTAAATGATATGTGCATGACAACTAAGCCAAAATGAGATTTGAGGTAAGTCAGTAAATATCATCAGTTAAAAATGTACCTATTTAGTAATATCAAACACAGTTAATTAGTGGATTTTTATCCAGAATTTTCTTGAGACTGTTAATAGTCCTTGAGTTAACATTTTTAGTATTTTTCAGTCTTAGTATATCACTTAGTGATTTAGCATTAGAGATTCCCCCCACGTGCGCCGTACGTGACGTCATCTCGCCCGCCAGAGGGCACTGGGTTCGAATCTCGGTTGAGTAATCTGGTTAAGCGGTCTGTAGTTCTTGGCACGAATATGTATCGTCCACAGAATTGAAAACTGCCATTGACCACAGATAACTGTTTTGTTTTAAAGTAGGAAGTGTATTTTTAGACTGAGATATTTAAAAATATTTTTATATGGCAACTATACATAACACTGCTCTTCATAAGATTTATCGTAACTAATAAACGCAGACAGATCAGATACGTATCTTTATGCCACGGATCGTATCATTAACGACGGATTAGCCATCTTAGAAACTAATTAGAATTAAAAATCGAATCAGGTGATTTTATGACCCCGCTAAAAGGAATCTGTTGTACTAATCGCCGTTTATTTTATTACAATGTAACGGGACACGTCTGACGGTCCACGGGCAGCGAATAAACGAGAACAGCAAAATAATAAGCAAAGTTGCGGTCTCTGATAAAAGTGACAGTGATTGATGAATAGGGCTGTTGAGCTGTTCAGATATATGAAAGTAAAAAGTTTTTTCCGTAAAAGATTGAATGTAAAGCGAACGTTTCGCATGCACTATATTAGCTTAGCAAAAGATTATACATTTTTTTACTATTATGTCGATATGAAATTACTTGAATATTACCCAATAGCACTAATTATGCTTATTTAATTTTTTCATTTCTTTCTTTGAATCCATTAAACAGACGATATGCATAATAGTTTTTATTTTATTAAATGCTACTCAGTAACGTAAGTGTCGCATCGCCGAAATACCACAAAGATTTACAACGCTTGCCTTTTTTTTTTTTTAAATAATGTTTTTAAGAAATCTTATCGTCACTCGTATACCGTTCGGGGTAAGGCACGTTGAGTACTAATCAACTATTTATTTTATTACGATGTGTATCCGTTGCGGTTCGATTCTCATGAAAATACCGGGATTAGTAATACAATAAAATTGATCGTTTTATGTGAAACGAGGAGAAATCATAACTATGATTACAATCATGTTATTAGACCTACTAAGTATCATGTGTTTAGTAATTTACTGCTTCCGTATCTAAGTATGGTGTTGATCAGCGTAGGTATATTTCGGTAGGTTGTAGACCTTATTAAGTTCGCCCGAGAGGTACCATCGGCTCTTATAACCCGTTAAGGAAGTCTTGTTGCAAGTACTTGTGCTGTATGCGATTGGGGAGACTGGATGCCGGACACCACTATATTTGAGGAGACCTTCTCTATCCTCATGAGTAGCAACGCCTCCACGGCGATAGGACTTCTCGCCTATTTAAGATAAGACGTGAATTTTCATGGGTTGCAGTGTACCTACTCAATATCAGGTGGCCTGCATGCTCGTTTGATACACATAAAAAAGAAAGTGAAAAAAATAAACTTTGCAGAAAAAATCTTGATATTCGTAGGTATCTATTAATACTTCAGCCACTAAAAAACTTTGCATCCCCTTACCCTCGCGACCTTTCTATAAATAAAACATACGAGTTACGACCACGTATTATGAATATTATGACATTACACGTATCAAGCTATTTGCATGTGACTAATCTATTCAAATACTCCCTTTGATCTTTCGGTGGGACGTTTAGACTTTGACCCTGTTATATGCGAGTTGAACAATAAAATTATTTCGGGAATAAATTTTAAAGCAGGCTTCAAAGTTTTTCTGAGCTCAGACTAAATAAATCGATTCGCAGTTTATCTTTCGCCATGGGTTTTGAGACGTATTTCGGACACTAAAGTAGAGGTGACCAACTCAGTCCTCAGCCACTAGTAGAAACGCTTTCATTTTCCATTTACTACTTGAGATAAAATTTAATTGACTAATTTTAAAAGTTAATAGATGCGTTGTTACATTTAAATAGATAGATGACACTTCATTTTACGCCAACATTAGAATGGAATCCAATACAGAAGAGAAAGTACATACATATTGTATAAACTTTGCAAATAAATGATTGCTTGATCTATTAGATAGCTTTATGTAACTGTCCAAAACTTTATAAGGAACCAGTGAAACTGACCCTAAATGTCAATTGAGATCAACCAACGACAATGAGGTACTTAGCGTACTGTTTATTCACACAAGTCCTGTGTAAGGTGAGCAAAATATTAGGATCCAATTTACATATCAAAGGCCATAGGACTGCCCCGTCCTCGTCGCCAATGTGTACACAACGTAACAAGTACATTACAATATTCATAGCACCTTTGTAAGTGGGTTGCGTTTCGATATACTTTTAAATTTGTTCTGGTGGTTGCTTTCGTTTTAAGAAAAGTAAACGGTCTGTTTAAAAATCTATTCCTTTTTGTTTAGTTGTTACTAATGTTACTTAACATTAAAATAACAGTTAAATGGAGTCAGATTTTACCTTTCAACGTTCCCTTATAGTTAGCCAATTTCAATCATCACCCCAGTTTTGCGGCACAGTTTTTATATCCGGCTCGAAGGACCAAGTGCTTAAACACGTCACTCGCACTGGTAGTGGTAATTCCTGAAAACGTCATTTAACTAGAAAACAAAGCTAAGCGTCGGTTAGCCAGCTTTCGTTCGCAGACGCCGGCGGCGCAACTTCAAAGGGATGAACCGCACCCCCTACCACCCCATCGCCTCAGGCGTACGGTTGACGGGCGTTTGTACATTGCGGTAGCGCCGTGTATTTGGGGTACCGATCGGGCTACAAGGAAATATGTGCGTGTTGATACGTTCTAGGTACTCGTACGTTTTGTTTTTATAGATGTACTAATAGTGTATTTATCTTGGTGTGAGTGTTTAACTTAAAGTTTAATTTTACAGTTCGTTGGAGAATTAAAATAAATTTACTCAGTTGTCATTTAAGTTTATATATTTGTAATTTTTTACAAGTACAAGTATGATATACTCGTGTAGGTACATCATAAATAAGAAATCCAAAAATAAGGTCCATTACTTTCGCAATATCAAAGTTTGCAAATTATCCATCAAAGAAGTTTTAATATAAAATTCTTCTAATATAAAGTTTTATCAATACTGAAGTACAAGTTAATAAGCTACAAACATTATCACTCAAATTTATTAATCACACATAAAATTTTAACCCAATTTACTACCATACTGTTCACTGATTGCTTAATAACTATGAATTTCGAATGTGTGAGCTTCATAAATTCAATTTATTGCATAAATACTGACCAAACAAGCGTACAAGTTACACAGACTGTGTTTGCATCGATGCCTAGATGTCTAAACAGTTTACCAGCAAAATTGATCGCTCAATTTCGTTTTATTTGTACACGGTGTAGGTTGGTCACTATATAGTAGGTACTAAAATTTTAAAATGACTGCTGCTCTATTAAAAGTAACATCACTGTTTGCAGTTTGAATTTAGACAATACTTTACACATAATTTTATTTAAGTACCTACTTAGAATTTACTACTAATCTATCTATTTACTAACTATGTATTTCGTTATTCATTTTAATTTCTTCCAAGAAACGTCACGCTTTTTAAAATTTGAGACACGTCGCGACAACCAATCTATAACCAGGCATCCATAGCATAATGAGAGGTATCAATATTCATGGACGAAAAGGCCACGTGCCGGAAAGAAGAGGAAGGATCTATTCATCATCATCATCCCTCTCGCTTGCACACACTTTTTAATTTCAAACGATCTCGTCAAGCGTCCTGTCCTATTAAAAATTCGAACCCATACCACTCGTCATTGTTTGAAGAATGCCACGGATATTGTTATTTTAATACTCTTTTTTTTCTAGTTTCTTACTCGGTTAGTGTGGCGACGTTGGTGGCAGCAATCCTGACGTTTACATATGCCCATAATTCTAACAGAAGCTTCATTTGTATTGTGTTTAAAATATGCAGTTCTGTTCGCGTCTACTGTTTGCTTGATTAAAAAGGGATATACTAGTAGAATACATGCATGGGGTTTCAGATTTTCTTTTATAGCTAAGCTTTGTTTTGTTTCCTCCTTTGGATCGTAATTTTAATTTATTTTCTAGCCTCTCTTTATGTCATTCGTTAGACATATTTAGTCAGTGTATGATAGGAAGAAGTTTTCATAAAAAGTAATTTATCAAAAATATACTTTTAAAATGTGCACAATAAAAACTTTGTAACAAACTAAGCGCCCGCGGTTCATTTGTATAATCCGCAGCATAATTAGACCAATACATTCTGTATCATGCCCGGCCCCACGTTGGGCGCCACACGTTTCGTAATTGGCGGTTAGGCTCTAATTGCACACGCTTATGCAGTATTACTATTCAATATTGTGTTGTAATGGAACTAGTTAGTCTGTTCTTTATTTCAATCATTTATAAAAACAAGGTACGTTCTATAAGATGTGTACTTTATAAAAACAGGAAATTTTTTAACTTATACGTGTCCCTAAGGTGGTTATAAGGTTTTTCGTGTTAGTAATTTAGATTGCTTATTGCAGAAGCTCTGTATGGTTTTCAGTTAATTAATAAGACCAAATTCAAACAAATCCAACTATTATTGATACACTCAATGCTTAGAGTGCGAGGGCAGCGAAACGTATAGGGTTGTCAAGCTTGTATCTTTAAAATTGTTTTAATACATATAATATGTCATTGCTTTAAAATTAAATTACATTAATACTATGTGAACGTTATTAATATAAACGAATATGAACAATATCATGTTTTCTGATGACGCTAATGATTGCAACTTATTTTGTGAGCAGAAAAATATTTCAATTAATTCAAGAGTCACACGATTCTAAATTTATTAAATCCGGGTATATATTCTTTCCAAATATTCTTCAAAACAAAACAAAAGAAAAAAAAAAACTGATTTTAAAATTCAAGTCACGGACAGCCCTTCGTAGAGTGGATGGACCCTTGTTCCAGGTTCGATCCCATTGTACTGTTTCCCACTTGTTTTTTAATACTCGGCTACGAGGGTAGTTTCTATTATTCCTCATTGTGTTGGCTCGCTGTTTTCGTACGTTGACATCCACTTCTATTGTGGGATTGGTTTTGGAACATGGGGCGTTATGGGACTCTGCTACGGGACGTTTTGGATCATTAATAGTCTCCCCGGAGATCAAATACACTTTAGGCTTAAATGTGTATTAAATTCCTTAGCCACTGGTGACCATATGATCATAATGCGTGTTCTAACTTGGGAATTTTGCGATCTTTCATTCTTTGAGTAGTCATTGTATTGATATTAAGAATGTTTTTTATTCTTCTGGTTTCGAATTGGCTCTTTTCTAGTTTTTATATTAGCTGTATTACTTCTTTTCTTTTCATTCGAAAGCAAGTCAAAATCATCTAAATTGAAATGATCACTGCCAATATAATTTTTAATTTATTACATTGCTTTTTCTGAATACGCACTAAGTTTAATTTTATTCATTGTACGAGTAACTCCCTGACCTCATTTTAAAAAACTGAAGACTGAAGAACAAATTGTTGAACAAGTGTGCATCGAAAAAATTTCAATCGGAAATCTATCGGGAGTAAGTTCCAGCCAATCTCTTGTCGGTTCTTGAGTAACAATGGCGCCATTAGTAGAGAAGAAACGGCTTATTGTTTCCATATTATTTCCCTTGCCTCGTTGACGATCCAGTGCTCTCAAGGGTCTGGTCTTTAGATTCAAACTCTTATATTATGTTTAAATAATTGTTACTATTGACTAGACAAAGCATTTGTTGTATAATATTGAAGAGCCAAATCGTACACTTGCTTTTGTTCGTATAGTATTTCTTAGTAATGATTCGCGTTATATTTTAGTGTGAAATTAATATTTATTTCGCTAAGTTAGTTGTATTATAATTAAGTGTGGAGAAAAAAGGCATCGTTTCAAAATCTTCAAGCAAAAATCTCAACAAAGAAAATGTGAAAATAATTGACCCTTAGATATGGAGCCTATACTTGAGTACATTTATTGAAAATTTCGCTAACCCTTAGCTACCCTTTCTTCCGTTGCCGGGTTGCGGCTTTCAGGCCCTCCAAATTATTATATTATGGAGCTTTTAAATTGCTTCCTGCCGGTCTCTTTCCGTTTCTAAAAATAATCTAGATAGTTTTTTATAAGCAACTTTGAAATTCCCTATTTGTAGTATAATGGGGTTGGTAAATTGTAATAAGCTGGGAAGGTGGTAAAATGAAATAGTTTTCCCTGGAAGGTACAACCGTAGCCCTCACAAACAGCCGTGTCACAAGTTTCGGTTGAGAACTTGCGTTTGGACCTGGGTGTCTATGGGTGGCCGTGGCCACTCAACATTAGGTGCTGCACGCTAGTTTATTTAAAACTTTTATAAATGTGTCTACGACTCCGATAATACATAGTAGTTAAATTCTAAACTAAAACGGAACAAAAGGCTACTTCAGCTCCGGTTGTTTTAATTTAAGTACTTTTCGTAAAGAGTTGTATAAAATTGCTGCAACAGAAAAGCTCAGCAGCGAATTAAAGGGAGAAACTTAGAACAATCACTTAACGAGTTTATAATTAAAAACTAGTTAAACAATTCGCGCCTTGCGTATGCCCTAACCGCGTTCCAAGTTTCAAATGAGACGCATTTTTAATTAAACCCCACCGGAAGCCGCCATGTTGCCGCGCATCCGCCGCCGCCATCTTGTGGCGACCGTTTGACAAATTGGAACGCCAGAGTGACGCGCAATTTTCCCTCCTATTGTTCGCTTTTCCCGCACAACAAAATGAAAAGTCGCGCGCTATTCCTATTTATTTATTTCTCTTTTTTCGGTAAATGTTACGGTTCACCCGCTGCGGAGTATTGCGAAATGTTTTGTATTTTTGCGGGTGTTCATTTCTCAC
>DWQK01003370.1:0-11649 GCA_018231225.1 Noctuana stator | reverse complement strand
CGAACCACCTCGTCCCAACACTTGAGGCTATCTGTCCATAGGCGTAGCTGAATAACTATTCGTCATTGCAAGGCGTACGGAACGGTGCCATTCTAGTGATGCGATTTGAGTAGTATTTTCAATTAGTCACTCTAGTGAATTCGCCAACCTCGCACTGGAGTGGAAAAATATTTCTCGAGTCACTATCCACTTGAGAAAAGATATGACTCGAGTTTAGACACTCACTTCATGAGTTACCCAGTCAACTGAACCTTATTGTTTGGTGTATGAAGCTACGCCTCCGTGGACAACAGGCCTTATCGCTACGAGTGTTCGAATGTCTGACTGTGAAGATTAGTCTTCGCCATTCGACTTAAGCTTATTTAGTGCAAATTTTGTAGGTTCAATAATTTTGTAGGCAATCTCGAAATATCCTCTGCGATGTTTCGGTATAGGGAATGACTCGACTGCTGAATTGATACTGTGTGCGACAATACTATGAATCAATAATTGTCGCGTGGGGGCCAGCTGTTAGCACGGCCATTTTGGATTTTTGTTAGGAACGCGTGTTTCTCCTTTATAAGTACAGAATACACGCTATTTCAGTTATTTGAAAATTCCTCATAAACCTACCTTAACTTCTTATTGCTTTTATTACTTTTTAACTATTTGCAAAGCTTTAAATTATTGTAGATTTTAATATATAAATAGCTGGCCCAGTGAGATTACGTTTTTAAGTATATTATTTTCACTGGTCGTGAAAATGAAAATAGATACTGAAAAATTACCTTACAATATTAATATTTCTTAACTTACAACCGTTATCAAACTTTACTTTATTAATATATTGGCTTGGCAGAAACGGGCAATATATAAATATAAGCATTATGTTTGCCTTATTTAAATCAAAATATAAAATACCTCCGAACTATAGAAAACATTGGATCTTACTAAATGGTCCATTCTAAAGTGAAAAATTTATTATTCGTCCAATTTTTTTGAAGTTGTAAATATTTTACACGTAGGTATTTGTAATTTTGCAATTTATTGTATTGTTATTAACTCATAAGGTTTTGATAACTCGTTTTAGTACGTAATAATCTGATGAAGAGACTTACAAATTATGTACATATCTATTAGGATAAGGGTTTTTATATATTATACAAAATAGTAACAAACTTAAATACATTGGCTCGTTGTGCACACAAGTTTATTTCTATCAAAATTTTTTCTTTAGTTTTATTCAATACCTACTTATTTATTAGAGACCTAATTCAAACTAATTTTTTTTTTGTTAGTAATTGGATAAGTTCAATTTTTCACCAATCACAGCGAGCCTGTCTAATACTTCATGCATCTACTTATATCCAGTTTTCCATCATATATCCTAAAACCGACATACCACCTAGTCAAAAAGCACTTAATTTCTTACATCCTAGATAACCTGATACTTTCAATTTAAAAAATTATCACACGCCCACTTAAAAACATATCAAAGTAAAAATGTCGAAAGTTACATTTAAAAATAATAGTGTACATTCTTTTTTGGTATATATTTTTTGGTAGGCGTATGGATACAATACATATTATGATGAGTGCGGCTAGTGGAGAAATGGTTGTGGATAAACAAAGGTTTCTTCCGTTAAATTTTCAAAAGAAAATAGAAACATTAATCAATTACATATTTATCTGGATATTTGGAATTGGGACCGAAACTAAACCTTCTACCAACAGTGTGTTAGAAAGTAGTTGTTAGAAAACCATAACAGTTTTTGTTATAATTTTTAAATTTCATTTTGTATAAAGTCCTTTTTTATTTTTAAGTTCACTATTTATATGTAATTAAACTAGAAAATGAACTATTTATTTTAATGCAATTTGAGGATTTTAGGGCATTATCTACTACGAAAGCGGAGTGACGTCACACTTATTTACCTTTTCTATTAATCCAAGGAGACTGATAGATTTGTTCATTTTTAATTTGTAAATACATTTTTTGAGACATTGCAGACAATGGCGTCACTTGGCTTTACTCGAGTTCTGTAGTCTCACAACAAATATTAAGGCGCAATACGACGTTTAATGTAATAAGCATACCAAAATCACAATAAAAGAATGAGTGTTGGAATTAACCGGGAGGCGATAATTTATTTTTGTTTTTTTCACTTACACTTTACCTTAATCCTACGGAAATATACCAAATATGGTGGAAAGAGCTCAAAATGGTATGTATTATTCGTTAAAAAAATTTCTATTTGTTGCACCAAATTAACCCTCCGCACTCATTTTCTAAAATGAAAAAATGTAACTTTGTCCGTTATTAGTTACAAATGAAGGAAAAAATAAAAAGGTTAGTTACAAAGCAGTGAATAAAAAAGTTACATTTTCTCATTAGTAGTACTAGATGTCACTAATGCTTTTTATACTAATAAAATTGCATGGTCTAAGGTATAACTGTTCAAAACTTCCTAGATGTTCTTATTATTTGTTGTGAGATAACAATACCTTCGCAAACAGATAACAAAGCATGTAACAGTCAGATGTATTTGGAAAGATGGCGCCCAAACAGGGGCTCATGTTACGTAGTTTTGTATAAAACTAAACATACTTATATAAAATAGCTTTATATTTTAGTTTACCATAATTAATATAGTTTATAATTTTATTGAATGTTCCTTTTATAAACTCGCAATGAGCTCTATTGTTTCGGTACCATCTTGTAACGGTTAATCGTTTTAAAAAAAATTAAGAAAAAGTAAAAAAATAAATAAAAAAATATTTTTTACAGGTCTAGGCGAAAGACTGTGGTGAACGACAATAAACGGACTTTTGGCAACGAAATATCGGACAGACGTAAAATAAAACATTCCTGCATTTTATAAATCATACACGAGCCTTGAGATATTTACGCTGTTTGGGATAGAGAAGAAAATATCTGAACAGTCATTTGTAAATATAATTTTTTGTTTGTATACAATTTTTATTGGAATTTTTAGAAAAAAAAAACCTGTATCAATAACATCATGAAGTTCACGAGAAAAATGTTACAGGGATACTAAACTCTGGTGCACCTAGTTGGAATATCAATACCAAACTTTCGAATCAATGAAATCAAATGCAACTTAGTTTTATACTTTTGTACTTACGACACAATATTTTGATAACTCTTGCTTATACACTTATAAATGTATTGTCTGTACACGAATTTTATTAATATATTTTTTTAATATAAGTTGTGTATTTAGTAGCAATTTATTGACAACCCTCCTATTTCAATAATTTATTTAGCTACGGTCCTCGAGTGTATACTCGCCTTTATACTTGACTGATGGCTCTTTAGACTCTGAATTATTAATTTATACCTAAATAATTTTAGCTCATAATTTATTCTAGGCATTGTTGCTTTATCTTTGTATTTTTTGGCAAATTGTATAATTAAATTAATCTTTCAAACTTCTATAAGTACTTATCTATTTGGACAATTTTGAAAAAGCTTGTATTTTACTTTTTGGTTGCCATGACTATTAAATTGGGTCCTGAATAATTATAATGCGTCTTAAATAGTAATACAGATTTTTTAAATAACGTTTATTCTACCTAGTTTTTTTTTTACGAATCAATGTAACTAATTCAGAAGAAGTTAAATTTAAAACACTAAATACAACATTTCGTTCCAAATTTGTTTTCAATCTGCAATAATTTTATTTAAATATCACACATATTAAAATGTTTATTAAAGGCTTAATTTTTCCCTAATTATACTTATATCTTTAGAGGTTGTCTTATTTATTATTAGTAATTTTTTTACTCTACAAAAGATATAAGTTTTTTTACCACCGAATGATGATAATATTTTAATTCATAAAATTCACTGCTTTTCCCGATGAAATATTATAGTAAGTAGAATCTCGAACACATGAATTGTAATGTTAAGTTGTATTAACAATTTGTACAGTATTATTTGCTGAATAGACATTATTTATTGTAGACTAGCTATTTTGTAAGAGCTTTGTTATATTAAATGAATTGTGAAAACCTTTTTTTTAGTTCATTATCCTTTTCTTAAAATTCAAAATAAAAATATAGTAAACCTTTTAGCACTGTTGGTATAAATAAAAACAAAATTCCATAATATAATGTTTAAATAATTATATTAAAATTAAGACAAAATAAGCTATATACAAAAAAAAAACAGATACAAACCAAAAAAATTCAAAAAATGTTCTTGTAATAAATAGAACAAACTGTTCAACAATTAATATAAAATTTTAGAAGCAAAAATTGGGACATTTACTAAAGTTTAATTTACTAGGCGATGACAATCACCAAGACCGAGAACAGCAATCTAAATTCATCATTTAAATTTCAGCCTGGGAATCGAATCCAGGACCCTGGAATCTGAACTTCTGGAAAGAATCCAGAATGGTGTACCGGTATGATACCAACTACACCATAAGGGCCGTCAATAAACAACGCAGATTACAGAAATTCTTAACTACATAGTTTCTTTATAATATGTAATATTGTTTCACACAAAATTATCTTATTTTCAGAATGATAATACAATTATAGCATGAACTGATGCCGAAAAAACTCCTTTTAATCAAATTTCCAAAACATGAATATCATCAAATACTAACATTCCAAAAAAAAAAGTAATAATAATAACTCTTCACACTCGCAGCCATGTCGTGGGTGCCATGGACACACACAAACCCAAATACACTAACACCCAGACCGAGAACAGAAATCTAAATTCATCATTTTAAATTTCTGGGACCGTCCGAATGGTGATTCTTTCACATATAAACATAATTACACCTTAATTTATTAACATACTGACAGCATATTTTACATTATTGTACTATCACAGGTTATAATTTAAATTAAAAATAAAAAAACTACCTCAGAAAAACTTAATAGTATAAAACAATACTTATTAGACTTGTAGTAGGTACTAACTTAATAGTTATTAGGCCTTTTTGCATTGAGGGACCACAGTTATTCCGATTCGTCATATTTTACAGTTAATAATTCAATTTGATTTCGTATACAAGCATACACATACATACATAGTTTGCCATATATAGAGTAACTAAAATAACTGGACAGAATGTCAGTAGAACACAAGCGAACAATGTAAACTCACAGCATGCTAATAATATATGACCTAGCTCTAGTGAGTGTGAGTTCACTCACACATTCAGACGCTGCTCCCATTATTGTGCTTCACTGCATGCTACTACAACATTACGTCCATACTTTTAGTAGGTCCATGCAACACACTATAACATCGAAATACATACATACATTTTATCATTGTTTGCAAATTTTTTATTTAAAAAAAACTAATATTTCGTCTTGTTCAGCTTATTTGTGTAAAATTAAACTGCATAGATAAATAATTAAATAAGTATATACAAGATCTTCTACATCGCTTACTATCTAACATAACAATATCTTACATAATCTACCTTAAATTACTACAAAAAGCTGCAAAACGCACCTAATCCGCTAACTTATAACTAACAACCGTTTCCATCTTATGAAGACTTGTTGAAAACGATTTCAATTGCACGTTTTGTGCATTAGCTATCGCAACGGGTTCGGCTTCAGCCCACTTCTCGGGGATATCACAATCGGTTTTGGCATGCACAAAGACATCAAACGAACACCTGCAGTCTAAGAACGGTAAGTACGATATTGTGGCGGCCACCTGCAACATCACATCTCTGATCTCCTGCTGGATTTTCTTGAGGTCTTTGCTGCCTAGTGTTTCGTTTTTTTCCTTGGAAAGGGCCACATCACCTTCTTCGTACTGTACATTGAAGTCCCAGCATTCCAGAACCTCTTTGTTAGCCACATTTAGGATGACTAGAGACAGCTTACTAGCTTTTTTGTTCACTATCCATTCTGGAATGAAATTAGACGAACAAACGATGTTACGATTTTGTAATACAAAATTACTATCAAAAGTGGTCACATTATTTAGGATGTCAGTGGCATACACAAATATAGCAGAATTGTATCTATACTAATAATATAAAGCTGAAGAGTATGTATGTTTGTTTGAACGCACTAATCTCAGGAACTACTAGACTGATTTGAAAAATTCTTTTAGTATATGATAACTACATTCATAAGGAAGGTTAGAGGCTATCAAGTGTTACGTTACTATTCTTAACATGGGTGAAACCACGTGGCACAGCTGGTATTATATAAAGATAAGAGTACAAGCAAAATATGTATCATAAAATATGAATACCATTTTATGTTGACCAATTTTAATATATACTACGTTTTTTTTTAATGAAAATACAATGAAATACATACAAAAATGACAAATTGATTAATATTTAACAAGTTATAATATGAAACCCTTGAACCCAGCCGTATCATAAATATCAACAGGATCATCGACACATGAATTGTCTGTGTGTGAATAACTCTAATGAACAGTAAAAAATTACCTTCACTCTGTGACAAGAGGTCTGTTAAGAAGTTTTTGATTCGTGGATCTTCGGATATAAGCAGAGTAATTCCATATTGCTGCTCCGCTTTAAATGTCTCAGGAGGATACAGTCCTCGTTGAAAAAGCACAGAGTTGATAGCAAATTCTAAAACAATACAAATAATTACCTTTGGGAATAGGTCTCGAAGACCTCCCTATAATAATATCATTAAATAGCAGGCTAATTCAAAATTATGATTATGTTCAGCTGAATTTATTTTTATTAAAATGATGTAAGTATAATTAAAGTTAAACAGAAGTACTTACTCAAATATTCACAAATAATTTGCGCCGAACCTCGAAGTGTTATCGAGTTCTTTGTCTGTTGTTGAGACATAATTGGCAATAAAAAAAAATATTCAAAACAGTTTAGCGGTGCAAAATTTGATGAATTAACTATTTGTAGTCGCCAAAAATTTTCCAAAAGCCTTTATAATTTTAAAACACTTGTAAAACATTCATCAGCAAAAGTTAAGAATTCCGTTAAAAATTTGAAGTTTAAATTGACATGACATTTTGATTTGACTTACCGTACAAGAGACCACAGACTACATAGCAAGAGACATTTAAAGTATTAAAAACACAGTTTTTTTTTCAGTAATTGCTGCTCTGCTTTTTAGCCACACAGATTTATAAATAATGAAGTGTATTCGAATAACAGACTAGATAACAGTTGTCTAAGTCCTAAGCAGTACTTAGTATTAGTACGTAGTCTCTGTTTTAGTAATTTTAGTTATCTGTGACATTATTTTGTTTTTCATGCGCATGTCAATCAAAACAATGACGTCATGACATGACATCAAAACAATGTCATGTCATTCAAAAACAAAACCAGCAACAACAGCAACAATGATTTGATTTAATTATTTTTTTGTAAAAGTGTACATTCAAATGATATTTTTATGAATTTTTAATTATACTTGTCTCCAATTAAGTTTGTGAATATGAAATAAAATTCTATCGTTCCTACGTTTCGTTTAAAAATGGCGATCGCGAGCTAATATTCATAATGGGAAGAACGCAGCGCAAAAGGAAACATAAAAAGTTGTGTGACTTTCGGAGCTGTGATAACGATAAAGAACTTATAATGTTGAACTCATGGTTATCTAAACATGGAGTGCGTCGAAGTAAAAAGTTAGTTCTGGCCCTTTTTAATGAAACCGGACGAGGGGTATTAGCGAAGAAAAAAATAATGGCGGGAGACGAAATAATCAATTTGCCGCTCAATTTAACAATCAACGTTACTACTTTACTAATGGACAAAGAATTTTGTAATATATTTATAGAAAATCAAAGGAAATGTTTCGTAGAATATAAGCAATCTGTACCATTTCAGTCATTGATGGCTTTTTATTTAGTGTTTCATAAAGCACAAGGTGCGATGTCTCAATGGCATATCTATCTACAAAACCTGCCGAAAACATACACAGTTCCTTATTATCTACCAATGGAATTAAAATATTTTATTGATACCGAAATTTTATCTGTGATCTCAAAGCAAAAAGAAGTTATAGAAGCCACATTCAATATATTTTTAGACATTTTAAATAATCATGTAAATTGCAATAGTTTAATAAAATACTTTAAAAAACATTTTACTAAAACAGATTATGAATGGGCTTACTTTACTGTCAATACTAGATGTGTTTATATGGATTTATCAAATATCATTGATTTACAAAATATAAAAGGTTCAATTTTAGAGTTAATTAGTGATAATACAAAAATATCTTTATGTCCATACTTAGACATGATCAATCACAGCCCAAATGCAAGGAATGAGACAAAATTGTTAGTAAACAAAGAAATTGAAAACATAAAAATATCAAAATTAAGTAATGACATATTTTCTGATGTTAGATTTTCTATTTATACAAAAAATAATTTTAAGCCATTTTCACAAGTGTTCATATGCTATGGAGACAGTCATAACTTAAAACTGATAACGGAGTATGGGTTTTATCTACCCTCTAATGACTTGGATTTTGTAACATTTGAATTTAGAAAAATAGAATCATTTCTAAATTCAAATGGCATAAAACTATCACAAGATCAGCTTGCATTTATAGATAGTCATGGTTTAAGTAAAGATTTATATATTGATTTTAAAGGCCTAAGTTTTAATTTCTATGGTGTATTGATGGTTGTAAAGTACTTTTATAGTCCGAATATGGATGTCAGTAGATTAATATATTCAGCTGCGTTGTGTTCCAATGACCGGCAATTACTAGATTTAATTATGCCAATGGTTAAAGATAAGCTTATTAGTGTAAAAGAAGCTACACATAAGCTAGAGGATTTAAATAGTGACTGTGTTATTTTAAATAATTGTAAAGAACTCATGCAACAGTACATAAATATTTTAGAGCAATTTATTAAATGATAGATGTACTTGTAAAACTTTATTTTATTCAAAACACCTTTTATCCTTAAGAGTTTGCAAAATTAAAAGAGTTAAGACATTAAGACAGATTTGCCTACACAGACTAAAAAGAGATATTTCGTATTTTGTCTTATTTTATTTTCTACTCTCATCTCATAGTTCAAAATCCACACACATACGTACGTAGGTACGTACTCTACAAAAATGTTAGTATTGCTAGTGCAGTGGTTCATTTTATTTTGTTATACCAATTTAAAAAAATTGTAAGGAATAAAACTATCTATGTTTTAGTTTAAAGTTGGTTGTTAATTTACCTATGTTGCTAAGTACCGCGAGGCATGGTTATTATGTCCCATAATGTATTTGTCAATGTCTGTCAGTCCCAAGTGTCAATTTTTCTTGCCTCATTTATTTCATTCATTCATTTAAGAAGTCAAGTCAATAGTCAATCAACTTCAGTCAAGTGTCATTTTATAACCATGGCGGTTGTGTTGCTGTCAAACAGGCGATTCGACAAAATATTGAAAAATCACATAAAATTTACGAAAGCGTATTCGCATAGTAAATCAGTAATAGCAAATAAGCCACAATTTAATTTCATATGCAATCAGTGTGCCGCTGCTAGTTACTATAGGGTACGTAAAACAACCTGTGTGTCGATAAAGTTGTTTCCAATATAAAACTTTTGTAGAGGTGAAATTGTAGTTTTAATATTCGTGTCCGTTTGAATTTGCTTATAATTTTCGTTATAGTTCTATTCCTCATCGCCTCAAAGCAACACAAGCGGCCAGGACACAGCGAAAAATGTATTGGCAGCGGTGTTGGCGAATAAACCGAAAACGGGAAAAATTCCTGTTGGTAAGTATTTAAATAATGATTTTAAATATTTAACCATGCTCTTAGTTTCATTTCAAATTTGTTGTTATATATTTTAAATAGAGAAATTGTTTAGTTGCGTAATGTTCTCTCGACCTTGCTCTGTTGTAGGAAGTGACAATACATCTATTTAGTAATAGTTTGTTTATATTATCTGACTATCACATAATGTATTAATAAGTTCAATAAAATGCTGTGACATTACATTGTAGCATGTACAAAGTATTATTCTTAATACTGTATATAAAATATGCTTATCCCAGCAACTTATTCTGTGTAAACTGTAGAATCGGGCCCTAAAAATGAGATAATTGACAGTAATTCATAACAATATCACAATGGTATCTTAATTTAAATTCCTATGACACATATTGACTTAGTGGCCAGACTCAGAGCATTTAGAGTACCCTGGAACCTCCTAACTGGACTTTTTAAGTGTAATGGTACCATAAAGCCTCATTTCAGTCACCTCTTATGACCAAGCTATAGGGATTGATACTGTAATTCCTCATTGCTAAGGACTAAGTTAGAACACCTCAATATTATGTCAATAGTTCAGGTTGGCAGCATAACAACCTTAAAGAAATTAACATTAATAAATCATCATAAAAATACATATAAGAAAACTAGGCTGGTGCCGCGACTTTGTATGCACAAGATTAGTATTTCGAGTAATTCATACAACATCTTATTAATTGTAGCTTATGTGTTATTCTGATGTATAACCTATATTATTGTAAAGTTTCATTAAAATCCATTCAGTAGTTTTACGCAAAAAAGTAACAAACATCCATCCATCTATACTTACAAACTTTTGCGTTTATAATATTAGTAGGATTAATCATAATTGTGTGTTTTAGTGACTATCCCCCACCCAATGTTGGTTTCTGTGTATGTGTCTTAATGTGATAACATTATTGTCTACAACAGAAATACTTTAAAATAATTATAATAATTAATAAAACAGAAGATTTAGATATAATAATTGCTATTATTATTGTGTACAACAAATGCATTAATGTAAAATACTTCTGGAATAGTTTTCTAAGAATTCAATATTAAAGAATGCTATCTAATCTACCACTTTATACTCATACTATGACTGTCAAAACCCTTATTGAGGATTATTAATGTTATACTTATGTTATCAACAATAACTATAGAATTTTTAAGTGTTTACCAACATATTAACTAAAGTAAGTTATCTACTACCTGTACATAATGACTTCAAGTCTCACAAAGAAGTTGTTGCCTAGAAATACAAGAACTACACAAATATTGTTGTTATTTTCAATGTTTTTGATTGGAAAGTTTGCTTTAACGCCTACGCAGTTTAGAGTTTATTAAAAACATTCAGTTTAAGAAAGTTGGCTTAGCTAAGCACAGTCCTGTCTATGAGATTAGGTAGCTTATTATTACCTTTGATTACTAACTAGCTGTGTCACGCGGTTTCACCCGCGTTAAGAACTGTGACATAATTGATAGCCTATAACCTTCCTCATTAATGTAGCTAACAGACACAAAAAGAATGTTTCAAATCCGACTTGTAGTTACAGAGATTAGCGCATTCAAACAAACAAACTTTTCAGCTTTATTGTATATTAGTATCGATAAACTAGATACACAAACCTAAATAAAAATTAATTTAAAGGTGTACCAAATAATGTCACAACCTATTTATGTACCTATGTTTTGTTAAAAGAACATACATTATTGCAATTTATACCTTATTTGGTTACGCATGATTTATAATTGTGAGTAAATTTAGAATTATCTCGCAAAATATCTCAATTTTTTCATGAGCACCTAGCCAAATCTATATTTACGTAAGATTCCAACTACATCAGAAGCATTTGCACTTCGCAGACACAGGTTTTTATTGCTGATTGTGTATCTAGTT
>DWQK01003369.1:0-11650 GCA_018231225.1 Noctuana stator | reverse complement strand
CAAAGACAATAAAACGAACACCCAGACCGAGAACAGCAGTGTAAATTTATCATTTAAATTTTTGCACCGCCCGTGATCGAACCCTCCGAATGGTGGACTGGCGTGGTAACCACTACATAAAAATCATGAATATTTACAGTAACCGCAAAGTTTGTTACTTGTCCCATACGACAATAACAGAAAGAGCGGGTCACAGAATAACAGATAACGACTGTAAGGCTTCGTCGAGCGAGTGTGTCGCATGTGTTTGATGGCGCCAACTCCATGACATATTGGAACCTCATTACCGCCGCTGATTCCTCACCACTTTCGGAACTTGATTTAATTTGGATGATTGGTCGAAGACAAATTTAAATACTTGTAACATAACAGAAACCTTTAGCTTTAGGCGTTATTTGACTATGGTCGAAAAGCTGAAGGAAAAAATTTCTCGCTTTTTTGGAAGAGCTTTTTCCGAAAATAGCTTTGTCATGAAAAACGAATAGAAGTTTTTTTAATACAAAAATGCATAACATTTTTCCTGGATAGAATTCGAACCCACGACCATCCCATCAGCAAAGGGACTTACCGCGGCAAAATTTTGCAACTCAGTCGTCTCACTATAAAGTCAGGTTCTCTAAAGCTATATAATATAATATTATAACTAGCAACCGTTTTAAACTATAAATCTGTAACAAAATATAAGTATTGTATTAATACTTGACAACTTAATCAAATAACTAAAATTGTGAACAATTTTTACCATTGCTATTGCGGCATTAATAGGCGAATTCTTTATTTACATTTTATTTTAATAGCCAAAAGGTGCCGTTTAAATTTTACAGGATATTTTTGTAATCAGCGGAAATCTTCTGTAAAATAAAGGTGGTTCTCAATTCTGCCCACGTCTCACCTTAAACGTCTAAGAAAATAAAAATAGCTACATCCATTTATCCTCGCCATCCACATACTTGTGTCAATCGCCCTACATCAAGTTGTAACTCAAATCTGACAACGTTACTGAATGTACAATCAGTCAAAATCGAACTCTACCACACAGTAATAAAGTCGAGCTGACACGCAAATAATTGGTGATGTTATAAGGGGAGTGATACACCTGCGACCGGCAATTCGTCAAGCAATAAATCGAGTGTCGGAAACGGTTGCGCAAAATGAATTGCAATGAAGATCCGTGAAATGATGGCCGGCTTAAAAATCTTTCGGGTTTTGTTCGCGATTTGTTGATGAATTTTTGTGGGGAGTGGGTGGTTTTGATGGATCACTTTCATTCTGTGTCAGTTTGCTTTCTTCTTGATTAAATAAAATTCAAGTTGCCATTTTTTTGACGTATTTTTGTATTAAACAAGAGCTATGTAATAATTTTGTATTACTGAGAGTTTTTTATTGAGCTTAAATCTATTTAGTCTATCTAATCTATTACATTTCTGTTCCCGGTCTGGGTGTTTGTGTAATTGTCTTTATGTCCATGGCACTCACGACACAGGGAATATAAATATAGTGGTCTAAAATATATGTGCGTCTCTCTCTAACGTTAAAAAATAACCTAACCTAAACTAACTCTATCTTGATTGTAAAGTATCAAGTATCAGTAGAAAACCTATTGCCATGTCTAGCTTTTTTTTTTTGAAATGGAAATTGAAATTGAAATTTTATTGAACATAAAATAAGGTTTACAAACTGAAAGTTCGTAAACAGCTACAATAGTTGTAGAACTGTGTCGCAGCCGTTTACGTCCACCTCTAGACAGGAGGTATGTTCAAACTTATACATAACAAATAGTAATGATATACAAATAAATATAAACTAATAAGTATACTAATTAACCTACGATGTAGCTCGACAAAATAGAAGATTATCACGACTAATTAACAAAAACTAGGTTAGATTAGTAAGAGTAAAACAAAAACATATAGCAACTATTAGTTAATGTGAGTGAATTGTGAACAGTTTAAAGAAGATGTGTAGATGTGTGTACTCGTATGAAAGTCGATATTATATGTAAGATATATATGTAAGTGTGTGTGTGTGTGTGTGTGTGTGAATGTGAGTGTTTGTATGTGTAGTGAGTGCATGTGAGTGCATAGAAGTATGTGCATATGTTAGGAGTTATTATACTCTGGAGAGAAGTGCCTCAGTCTCATCATAAGTGACATTAAGCAAATAATTAGTAATTTTAGTCTTACATTCATGATATTTTAATGGATAAATATTTTGCAAATTATTAAGTTTGTTATATGCAAGGTAATCATACTGTCGCTTTGCTGTTGCTGTGCGGTAATAATTTATGTCACAGATTCGGTCCATTCTACGGCTGTTCGTAATTCTGGTCACAAAAAATAGATTTCTATAACTCCGCAACACGATACTTACAACAAGCTTTAAAAAGGGCACGCTATTTTCATCAAATCTTTTGTCCTTTTGCCAGGAAAGCTCTCTAACATTTAAAACGGCTCGATAGACCAATCCATCTAACGGCACGACAGTCAATAAATCCCCCAAAACCCAGATTGTGTAGTTAATCATTGTTTCTGTATGGGAGCTATTAAATCGACGCCGTTCGCGACTTCTCGTAATTGAACGACAAACTATTTGATTGCTACCGCGTATGTGTATATGTCTTTATAGACATGTTTATCTGCATGCGAAATTTGACTTTATGTACTTTAACAAAGACCGGTTTTTAGTTTATGATTATTTCACCAGATTGTGCATTGATCAACATTCAAAATTGTGTTCTATCAATTTGTTTTACGGTTTATAATGGAGTGGTGGAAAATTTGTCTTTATTTCATGCTTATTACATATTTGTAGTAGACTGTTTAGTTAGCGATAGAGAATTAACGTTCTCGTTAATGTATACACATTATTTTGTGTTCTCCGCTACGCTACGGTGTGGGACCGATGTCTGAATAATTGCGGTTTCAAAGCTGAATTAGTGGATACAATGCTACAGAAGTTGTGTTAAATTACTCTTTAGTTACTGATTTATTACTTATTCATTTATTATACAGTACAATACATACAATGGTGTGCCGTAGTTGAAATATCTTTGCATGTAATTATAGGTTTAAAAATATACACATACTTTTCTTTTTTCTTTCTTTCTTTCAAAAAATTGGCGAGTTATATAGCATCCATACTTCTAATAGAAACACAATAAATTGCTTACCTATTTCGTGGCAGATTTTGTGGATGGCGGTGGTAACTCCCCGGACTAACTATAATATATAATTACTACGATCTATATATAGCAATTAATAAAAGTTAAATTATACGATAAAGTTGATTACGAATTTACAGCTCGAAAGCTCATTCTAGAAGCGGCAACGTGAACTCGCACTCAATAAAAACTAATTTACTAAAGTTGGTCCAAACTAACTCAAAACACGACATAAAGGAATATGTGACGCGGACTAATATTCGAGTTAAAACTAAATTGCGCCGTAATTCTACTTCGACATGGGGCTCCGCGTAAATTGCGCACTGAAGTTCGGGCAGCGTAATGTGCGCAATATAGCGTAAAATGTGCAATACGTGGTAACATTAGGGAAGGTTCGCTCGCTTTTCACCTGAGGAATAGATCTATTATAAAACTAGTTAATACATAATTTAATATACTAGTTAATGTTTATCAACAAAAATCTTATATCAACAAAAATAATAGTATTATTTGAGGCGGGATTATTCGTGAAGCAGTAGTTAGAATGCTTGCTCGCCGAAGGGTTCGAAGGATCCTGGGATCGATTCCCAGATGAGCAGAAGTTTAAATTATTTATTTGAGATATCTGTTTTCGGTATTGGTTTAGTTGCCGTTGTAAATTACTGATGTTATAATAACTAAATATGATAAACCTTGTTTTAAACTAAGTCATTTAATTTAAAGTATTCATATCTTTAAACGCTTCAAGAGGGCTGTTGCATGTGAAAAACAGTATCCTATTATTCTTGTTTTATTTTCTGGTTCCATGTGGAACAAAGCATGGTAGGGGTGGCGTTAGCCACGGGGCCAAAAAATGAATTTTAATGGTTACTTAGGCCCGGATAATGAAGACAGCGGTGCGGCGGCGGAGACCCAGCGCTCGCCCGCGGCGACCGCTCCCCGTCTGTTGTATTAAGTCACATGAAGTAAGCAAATCTGGAATTTTTACAACTTCTCAATCCTAAATGTAATTGAAGTAGATGAATCACAGAAATTTGAAATGAGAATCGTTCACCCCTCCGTACGACGTAAAGCAATAAAAAATGTACCTAACTTTTTTCTTCTGTCACGTACATATAATATATAATATATGACATGTACTTACTGTAATTATATTATTTTCGTGTCCGTGTTCTGTACGTGTGTATTACATTACACACGTTAACATAAAACTCCTCGTAAGAGGATCGACTGAATTTAACGAAACTTTTATGTATATGAGTGCGTCACTATCTTACGAGTATATAGAATCATAATTTGACCCGACCTTCGAATGTGGCACTAGGATCGGGTTCCAAGAATTTGTAGATTGATTGTACATATAAAAACATCTGGATGTTTATTGAAGGATATGCTAACATACTGAAAGAGCAAACCCCAGTCAGAGTTGATTCGCGTCTGAGTTGACATGCAATGCAAATTTTTTCTTACTCTCTGTAACTCACAGTTAATAGATACACGATATTTCTCATTACATGCGAGGTATGTCGCTAGTGTCTACATACAGAGACCCTTTAGATAAACTTGCTCCTGTGCTGTATCCACAAACAGACAAGCTCGAGACCATTTTTTTTAGTGATTATAGTTGTACATAGTTGTAACTGTGTTACGAAAAAAGCTTGAAACTTCGAAGGTTTCGCATAGGTACATACTTAGATTTAAGAGTTTTTTAATGGATTCCGTTGTCAGAACTCGACCAAATGGGATTAAACGGGAAGCATCAAGATTAAAAAAAACCATTATCCAAATCCGTTCACCCAGTCGAAAGTTACGAGTATGAGAAAAAAAATACATTTGAATTGAGAACCTTTTACTTTTTTAAAGTCGATTTAAAATAAAAATATATTTCAGTAAAAACATAACGATGAAAATATAAAACACTACGGCATGTTGCGTCAATACAAAAGTGACAAATTCGACACGCCAGAAATACGTGACCCACGCTTACAATCGCGACACAACCGCGGCACGTAAATCTATGAACATGAAAAATAATGTTTTATTTTATTACTAGAAAAATTGCAGCGTTTTGTCTCTAGACTCAATTTAAGTGTATGAAAAATAGTTTTTTTTTTTAAGAAATTTAAAAAAATGTGTGGTTGAGTATGTACTTACGAGTATGTGTGTGTTTGTCCCGTAACTATGTCACGTATCAGTATATTCAATGTAATATACAAAAAAATCCTTTGAATGGAACTAAGATGTAGGTACATTTTCATTTCAAGAGTATGGTAATGAATAAAAACGTTATTATAGACAAAGCGTTAGAAAATCAAGTGCGAAAAATATTTTCTGGTCGTCATTTTTAAAAGAAAGATGGCGGGTTCTGCCTATCAGGAATATCAGACCCATATCAGAGATCGCATGTTATCAGAAACATCACGCAATATAAACTAAACACTCTCGGGACTAACATTTTGTTATCCTACGCAAACAATAATGTTTCGATAAAAATAATGAGGGATCCTTGAAGGACTGACTGTCACGCGACGCCAAGTGATAAATTCGACGCGTTAGGGATACGTGACCTGTGTCAATACTCCTGACATGATCCCGCGGACGAAGACATATCGAGAGCGCGATATAAGCAGTTTTTTTGGATATCTTTAACAAGTTCAGTTGTTTTGCTATGGAAAAATCTTCCAAAGAAACAGAACGTAACTTTTGGATGTTTGTGGCGCTACCGCTCTTTCTAACCAACTTTAAAAAATGAGGAGGTTCTTAACTTAAAACTGTCGACTGGGTAAACCGATTTTGATGACTCTTTCTTTATTTGAAAGCTGGTGCTTACGTCACATTTCAATTTGGTCCAGTTCTGAGAATGGTATCTAAGAAACTCAACGGAACTGTTGAAGTATATTTTTTGCCAATAATTATTTACTAGCTTACGCCCGCGACTTTGTTCATGTGAATTCCAGAATAGGGTCTACAGCTAAATCAGAAACGTCTATTAGAGTTTAATTTCTGGATTTAAATCTTTTATTGTTATCTACTACCTACTTCGAATACATTAAAATTAAGAACATTATAATAATTTTGCATTTTTTATTATCTTCCTCCCTCTCCACTGACGACCAGCACAGAAGGGTTACTGCTAAGAGTTCTTTGCATTTGTGTCACGTTCCGATTATTGATTTGAGGACTGTTTGGATTTGAATGGGCGTTTTCTTTGGGTTCTTTCGGTACCTAGAGTACGTGCTCTCTTAGTCCTTCGCACGGCTACAGAAATATTTGCGCCTCCATAATGCATTGATTTTATTGCAGAGCATTGAGAATTTATTATAGTGCAGTTCACTACTATACTTTGCAATAAAGTTTGTTTATTGCTTTTTTCTCTCTGCCTACTTTTAGGCCTAAGGCAGGCCGAGAGAAAAAAGTGGAAAAAACTTTCGGTACTCTTTTAAAATCAGGTGTATAAATAGCTACAGCTATATTTGTTATTGTTGTAGGTATATTTGTTGTTGTTATATCTATAACAATAGCTTGTAGTTGTTACAGCTTAAGCATGATAAACGTGACAGCTAATCGTGTGCGTCACTATCACTCCACCGGCAACCGCTCCCATATTAGAAGTATTAAAACATGCAAGACAAAATGCACATACATGAAATTACCAAACACATCACGTCCCAACAACATAATAAACGTTCATCTGTCAACAAATTGAGCACGAAAAGAATCACGCGGAGGACGTAACGCGAAAGGAATTACGTAACAATATCTTGAGAGATATGCTATATGTCTTACACTTTCCCGACAAGAGAGGCAATGGATACATGTAATATACATTTACGACAAAAAGAAGGTAATGGCTGCGACAAAGCGTTCCTGGCTGATTTATGTCGTGCGTCGCGCGTTTTGTCGGTTCCGAGGACCGAGACGGAGAGATGGGAGTTATGGCAGCAGTGGAGACGGAGAATTACTTGGAGTTTTGATAAATTTGTCGTGACGTTATGCGTTATGGTAATGCGTGGACTTTTTTGTTAGCTATTCTGTTTGATGGGTTCTGTGAGGTAAGGTGTCTATTCTAAGTGATGCCTTGATTTCTCTTCGCGTTTGCAGGCGGATTCTGACCTGTCAACTTTTTTATTCCAGCGTATTTTTTTAAGGTGTCAGTTCCGATTTGATTTCTAAGGATAGTGGTCCCAGGCAAGGGAATATAAAGTTTTGTCTGAGGTTGAAAAAGGTGGAAAATGATTTTTTGTGCAGTGGTTACCATGTTGGTCTGCCTCATGGTACTGTAGGGTTCTGGGTTAGATTGCCAGCGAGGCAGAAGTTTACATGATAAGTTTAGATTACTGTTAACAGTCGTCTGGGTGTTTGTGTAAATGTATTTGTGTGTGTCTACAGCGTGAGTACTCGTACCTACAGAACTCTAGTAGAAAGAAAGAACTCCTACTTCTAGCAGAAAGCTAGAAGTAGGAGGCGCTATCATTACTACTAATTTAATGTAAAGCCAGTGGTCAAACAACGGACCTCGTTCACAGTTCAGTTAGATATCGAAACTAAGAAAAGGTCACACGGTTATTCAAAGTACACCGGACCCTATTAGAAGTGGAATAACTAAACTTCAGCTTTGTGCTTAAATGCGGAATATTTGATTAAGGCCATTAATTACGGAGCGGATCAAAGATAACCGCGCTTAATTAATATTTGAACTTCAGTTCTCGAAGTTAAAAGGCCGTAACCGCTAGTCTGCGTAGTTTGTGTGGTTTAGATACTAATCTAACTGCAATGTAGGTATATAGTAAGTAGGTGTTTTGGTCTTATAAAAGCCTTAAGATTGCCAAAAATTATTTGGAGCTAATCCACTGAATGGACATGGATGGTTGGATGAATCTACAGAGCATACATACCTAATGTGGATAGCAGATCCCTAATAGGTAGAATCTGTTAAAGATTAACGCGTTCAAAAAACAAATAAAACTTTTCGGCTTTATTCATTTATTTAATCGCCTGTCAGGCATAGGCATCTTACTACGATTAATTTTAAACTGTCAATGATTTTAGATTGGTTTTCCAATCGACTTGTAGCTGTCACCATAGATTTAAAATCTATGCCTGTCACCATTGGTATATAAATCATATCAGACTTTGCGTAATCTTCGCCGAGTGACAGTATTAAGAATATTTGTATCATACTACGTAATGTCTACGTTTCAGTAGGTACAATGTGATGCTTCTGAAACAGTTTACACTTTTGACATTGAGCCATTATATTATTATATGTTACGGGTAAGGTTGGAAGTTGGAATAAACTAACCTAACCTAACATTTCCCAGAGTTGGGTAGTTAGACCTAGGTGAACACGGGTAAATTGTGAATTAAAATTTATTTCAGTTAAAATTGGAACTTTATCCAAAACCTTAAGGTAATACTAAGTAAACCCGAGTAAACCTAGATTTACTACATCTTCTAGAATTACCCGTAGCATATACATTATTATGATATTACAGTCATAAAATTATCTATTAAATAATTAATTTACAAGCTAACCATTTTAGTTGGGCGGCTATAGGTACAAAGCGATATCACATTACAATATTATATGGCGCGCATTATCTATCCACCGTCATTAAATATTTATTTGCATCCAAATTAAACGGGCGTTGCTCATGCGATGATAATTCGACCGCCAATTACTCTAATAGTTTGCTTTGCAACATTAATACGGTTAACACGAATAATAATATTAGTCGCGAAATCGCTGTTTTTATGTAAATTGGCTTTAGCGCCATCTATTGTCAGTTTTAGTGAAAATGTCAATATTAATAATAATTATAATAATATCGGAATTCGAATGTCATTTATCATTTGCTCATATTCAAAACTGACCTTCTTTAGTTAGAATTTGAAACTAGATAGTTTTTAAATCTAAGATTAATTATTCATTATTTTCATACTCAATTTCTAGTCCAAATTATTTGGGTAGGTACTAACATTTATAATAAACTATTTTAAATTGTCCGTAGATTCGTTAATCCTGCCAATTACCTTCTCCCTTCCAAGCTTCGATATACGAGTATAAATATTATGAATAATCAATTGAGAACAACAAGCATTCGAACGACGCTTTAGTTTTATCTTCTATAAAAAATTAATTACATTAAAATGTCAAAAAAATATCGCCTTCATTCCGAATACCATTACGTGTTTCCATTTCGAGTAATGAAAGCGCTGTCATATAATTAACGCACTACGCTTCAAAAGTATCATCTTGAGACGTCGCCAGGTTTCCTTGCAAAGACCTGGAGAGGAGCTGTCTGTCCGACGGAGCCATTAGCGGGCTGTATTCAAATTTCATCTCCACTGTGAGTACAAGTGCAATTCCGGGCCGGTTACACTGTCTCATTGATGAGGGTTTAGTTAATTGCTTAGTAAACATCGGTTTTACTTATTTACAAAACATATGCATATTTTATTTTATGAAATGAAATTTTTTATGTGTCATTTTTATTTGATAGACTCGCAATTGCCTAATGGAATAATGTTAAAAATTATGTTGAGTTTTGTTAACATTTTATATTACCAAGGTATATAAATACTTTTGCTTAACTTAATTGATTCAATTCTATTTCTCTTGATATTAAGCTCCATATTAGAAGTATTGCTATAATAATAATAATAATAATAATTCAGTAATTATGGAATGTATGTTTTATTATTGACTGACACGTGCTTGTCTTATTCAATGTTCTGAATTTTGAAATATTTATTAAATGATTAAATTTTTTTTCTGAAAAAAATATCTTAAACAATTGCTAACTGATATTTTCGTAATTGACTGTCACGAATATTTCAATTTAAGTTTACTTATTTTCTCTCATATTCCATTTCATTTATTAATTTATTAGTCACAAACATTGATTATGGAGATACTGGTGCACCGGGCCAAAGCACAGTACGAAACGTCATCGCGCCCTTAATTAAAAGATTCATCCTCTTCATTCAAAACGCAGATAAAAAGGAAGGAAGCAGATAATGTAGCCGTTTAATGAACTTTGCATGTAATTAAATGTTTAGCGAGGGGGGCGCCACTTTGTAATGTTTACAACTTGCTGTGCAATGAAATGGTATTAAGCGCTGAATGAGCTGCCAAGGATTTTTAGCTTGAAGACTTAAGACGGGCAAATGAATAGTTGCCGTTTTAAAATAGATATGTTTGTGTCAGGTAGACGATTTCGATATAAAATACACATTACTAGGTATGCGATTAAATTTATTTCGGATGTTATAAAATTGTAATATAAAATATCTACTGCGAAAGATGGGACTTACATCGTATACTATCAAAAGTAAATAAAAGTAAGTTGAAGTTCAGGTTTATTCAATAAATTAAGCAAAACCTCCGTACAAAATTATACTATCTTAGACTTAACGTACTCCAAAGAATAATAATTAAAATTAGTGTTTTAGTTCAATGAATACAAATTTTAGAAAACTTCTTAACTATAAATTAATCTAATTATCTCGTTTAAATTGACGTCACATTAACAGTGGTAGGCAGTAGCAGGCGAAAGCGATTCGCTGCAGCCTCCTTTCGTACCAAGCCCCAAACAGGACAAAGTTTGGAAGCCTCAATAACCCATTATGCGCTGTTATTGGCGATGCGCAGAACTCAGACGACCTGAGATTAACTCGATAAGCTAAACACGTGTTAGTGTGGTGGTAACCGCCTTGTTATGTTACGTAGCTTAATTATTTTATTAGTACGCCAAGTTTCTATGTGAGCTGTTTGACTGCTTATTGTTAAAAACATAGGTATATAGTATACAGTCTTTTTTGCGTCTGATATGAAGTTTTGTATAAACTAAAGCAGTAGGAGACTGCACCATGCTGCAACAATGAACTTAAGATCGTAGAGACCGTTCAAAACAGGAGAAAAATTCATACTATGCGAAAGGTCACGCACCATGAACCAACATTATTTCCATTTGGCACCAAAACCTAGAACACGCAGCGATACAATACGAAAAGTTGGCAACCACCAAAGGTTTATTAAATTTGTGCTGAAAGACCCGTTATCCCGGCCTCAGGAAGCGCTTCCAGGATACTCGTTTAAGGATTATAGTCATACTTAATATTGTACTAGTAGAACAATATAAATTTATCAATATAAATGTTTTTGTAAAACAAGTGCTTAGTAGTTTTTATTCATCTAAAAGTTCTGGATCGCGTACGATGTTATCTGAACAAAAATTATTTCATCACCCCTCGAATGGCAGACTAGCTAACAACAATTTACACATCGATTTGCATCGGGAGACCAATTGCATTATTCTGTAACTATCCCACTGTTTCACAGAATAAACATAGACCTAATAATACGTAGAAAAACACCCAAAAGACTAACTTAATATCACTAACAACTAAAAGTTATTCTGTATTTTGTAAAGTAGTAGCTGTCATAATTATACGAATAGCGCGGGGCAGGTCAAAAACAATTTTATC
>DWQK01003368.1:0-11652 GCA_018231225.1 Noctuana stator | reverse complement strand
CTATAATATTATAGATTTTAGATCCACCAATCCGCATTGGAGCAGCGTGGTGGAGTATGCTCCAGGCCTTCCCCGGTTATGGGGAGAGACCCGTGGCCCAGCAGTAGGACATAAAAAGGGTTGGAGGAGATTTTAGATAAAAATCTTAACTAGGAACGTTGAGTTTTATGTGCATAGCATATTACGTTGTATAGAGAACGAGGTATTAGGAGGAAAGGAATGATAGATGATGTGAATTATTCCATGTTTCAAGGCCAAGATTGATAGATGAATGTAAGAAATTATATTGAGATTGTCGAGAGATGAGAGTGACATTTCTTAGTATTAACTTAGCTTCAAGTGCGGATATGGGTTTGAGTAGTGCAAAATTTATGTTTGCAGTTTCCTGTCTAGTACGTCTTAGTTCATGAGCAAAGTTTAGTTTGAGTCGTTGGGTAAGTTGATACGGCGTCAGTCGGTAACCGAACCGTGGCCCTCACGGCGCGGCGCACACGTCGCGGTGCGTGCCGCGCTCTGCTGGACAGACAGACAGACCGCCGAACTATCGGCATATGGACAACAAGTCGCTATAGCAGCAGACGCTGGTACTGACGCCGACCGGTTCCGCAAATTATCTTACACGTCAAGTAATTCACACAGAAGATAGACTTCATTTTGTTTCACCTCTTGCTTTTGCTGAAGGGATACTGGAGGTTTTCGATATATGAATGAATGAATGTTTTCAGTATAGATACAGACTAACTCATGATCCTCCATTATAAATTGGTAAAAGTATGGGTATAATTTTAAAAGTTATTTCCATTTATTTAGGAAAATTTTTGTGATAAATGGTCAAATAATTGCGCTAGGTAATCAACAGTCAACAAAATTAATTTTCTGGTGTTCTATAATACCAATAGTTCTTACAAATCTTCAGCAAAGTTATGACTTCAGAAAACTTTTATGTAGTAAATTCTAAGAATTAATTAGGGGAGAGAGAGAGATACACGTAAACGATAGAACAAGGAAAAAGGAAAAAAAATAGGTAATCTGAATTCCAAATTATGTACTACCTACTAGTGTACCTACTACATTTCATAGGTACTGATCCACATAACTACAGAACCCACAGAGAGTGTGGTACTATGACCCATATGAAGAGAAAAAAATCTTTAAGTAGACACAGCTGATAATAAAAAACAATTAATTCAATAGACATAACGAATTACTTCCTCATTACGCAGCCCCTTCCTGTTCAGTATTTGAAGTTCAAATAGTCGTATCTACCAGTACGTGTCAACTTAGTGTCCAATTGTAAAGTCAAAAGTTATCTATATTTGTTTATTGTACACGAGGAACGCCTAACACTATTAATTGGCCACTGCTGGACATGAGTTAAACCACAAGCGGTAAAAGTCTATACATAGCATATTCTACCACACAACTTGCTGCTGCAAATGTTGTCAATCGATAACGTGTTAAATTAATTGTTAAAACCCCATCCATCGATTCAGTAAGTAGTCCCTTTGGACTAATAAGGCAATAGTTACTTTTTAAAATTTTGGTTATTTGTAGAGACCGAAATACTGCACTTTTCATACAAATACGCTGTGTACAAATGTACAATTTATCAACCTCCCCTCGGTCTCAATCTCGTTAGTTTCACTGAGCAATTTAAATCTGGGTGCTCATTACTTACATCGCGATACATAAGAGTACCCAAGTAAAACGACAACGATACAGTTAAGCGAACACGGGTCATGTTATGTATGAGTCTCGTGACTGTACGGGCTAGTGTCTCCATTAACCAGGGAATTTTTGTGACATTGTAAAGTTCAACATGTGAACGAAATAAAAGTCCAAAATCACTACTTACAAATTTGACAGCTTACGATAATAAAATTATAGGTAAATTCTGTTCCGCTAACACTGTTCTCAACGTGCCATTGTTATATTAGGTGCATTTTCACACAGTCTAAATTTTTCGATTGCTTGCTACGAATATTTATTTACTTACTGACATAATAATGGCATGAATACTCTATAGGTACTCTTCTCTGCGAAGATTTCTAGCCCAATCTTTTACAATAAAAACATGGTCACATTAGCGCTGTCTCTCGCAGTAGTAGTCCCCCAATTAAACTCCGATATGTGGCCTTAAAGTGAGCGTGAAAAATCAAGCAACACGAGTAAGTAACGAGATCAATACCGGGACCTTACAGTAAATAATCAGTTTGCGGTACCGTGGCCATAACCGGTGACGGTAATGATGGCTCATTTCCAAACCAGATCGATTCTGAACAAGCACTCTTTGAGCGGTATCGTAATTCGTGCACCAGTTTCTTGAAAATGGAATAGGGCGCTTTCGAAATACTGGGCCGTATATTGCGGGTAATTAAATTGTTCTTGACTTAAAAGGTGTTTGCGAGGCGCCGCAGATATTGAAAAAGTACTACTTTATAATTATGTAGTTTTAAAAGCTTTTTCTTTATGGCTTTCGTCTTAATTTTAATTTCGTCTTAATAATATTACGTGGTAGTTATTTTCTAATATTATATAGGTATATATTTCACAAACATAACATTTGAATTGAATCTAAATCAGCCAAAATATTTCAGTACTTTCTTGAAATTATTGTACCTACTTGAAGATACTATTGTACATTTACCTATACCGCAAGTTGTTCAAATAACTAAAGGCCAATAACCGTTTAAGTACTTTTGGAGTAATTAACAATAAAAACTTGTGTACACAATATAATATTTGTATTCAATACTATAAATATTCAGTTATAATAATTAGGTATTATTATAGTTTTCAATTATTATTGTATGTGTTATATAGCCTCCATAGCTCAGGGGTTAGAGCACTGGTCTTGTAATCCAGGGGTCGAGAGTTCAAATCTCTCTGGAGGCAGTATTTTTTACGTAGTATTAGTTTCAAATGATAATAGGATTTCTGCAGTGAACAAAGACTAACAGTCGTTTTCAGATCCGTTAGGGTTTGTTAATGATGTGAATGCTCTAAGGTCATCAGCAATTGAATTTATTAATTATAATAACTATTAAATTATTATATTTAATTGAATATACTAATTAAAGCATTGGTTGGTTATACTGGATTAGGTACTCTATATCTCAAGAGTGTGACTGCGGCTGACAGATAGGCGATCACCTGAAATTTAAGTCTTGATTTTTAAGTCGAGAGATAAAAATTCTATAGTAGCACAACATTTATTATTTTATTTTAAGCGAAAAGCACCTAAACACTCACTTGACTTTCTAATTATGAAGGAAAAAAGTTTTGAATTTACATAAGTAGGTAACTACCTAACCTACCACGTTTTTAAAAGGATATAAAAGTACATATTTAATAATATGTTTATATAGGTATGTGTCTCAGGTTACTATTACTCGTATATTATGGTAATTTTACTATCATGGATAAAATTATTATAATTCGTAAATTATTAGCGTGTATTAACAACCTCCCTAAAATTTAACAGTAAATGCGGACTACCACAAACTGATAACTGTATCGATCGTACCAGTTCCTCTTGATTTTATAAGTGTTTCTCGAATTGAGGTTGTTACGAGTAGGTACTTATTGATTTCGATATCTGCAATTACGAGCCCAATCTTATCTTATCGACGAATTCTTAAACTGAAAATATTAAAATACTAAACTACATTTAAATGTAAAAGTTACCCTCTTTAAACCGATATACATATCGTTATATATATATATATATAACGTGTAGGTATAAATGTATCAGTAATTGCAAACATTTTACACGGTTTATTTGCAAACCAATAGCACCGAAAATAAAAGTTAATTTACATTTAAATTTAATGGTTACCTTTAAATTGACTAAATACCTGATCATCATCAAGGTCGGAGAGAAAAGAAAACAAACATTGTATTATTATTTATAACAGCTGTTTCAACAATGCGGTAGGCTACTCAAACACAACTGATGGTAACTAAGTATCCTATCTTTTAATAAAAACATTAAAAAAAAATTTCTAGGTCATTTAAACTGGCTACCTGATGGTCATAGTGTCATGATAATGTATGCCCTATTTAATTTTCTAAGCGAAAAATACTGTTTTAATGTTACATACCTATTTCGATTTTTATAAAGCATTGGTTACCAACGGTTAGATGATACATAAACTACTACTACTATTGAGCTAGTTCGAGGGAAAAATTACAAGTGTAGACCTAAAAGCAAGGTTGTATTTTTAAGTTTTCTCAAAGAATCACACATTTTCAAATATCAGCTGAACTACTGAATGTAGGTGAAAATACATAGGAATAAATTTGATAGGTATTAGGGTCCACCACTCCTGGAACATCGTTAATTCACCAACACTGTTACATTCTGAAAGTTAGTTTGGGTAAAATCTTGAAAGACAAATTAGAACCTGACGTTAGATCGATCTAAAATTTAGTTTACCTTATCTTTATGTCAATAGAAAATTAGGGTCCACGAAATTTTACCCCATTTCAGTAGTAGGTAACAAAAGATGTTAGCTTTAGTTCATAAAACAATAAATAAGAAAATTCAAGGTGGTCCACTGATAATTTTGAAAGGGATCTATGGGAAGAAAAGTTTGGAGACCCCTTTAACTATATGCTAAATTTGTTCAGTTATTTTAAAATTCGATTCTGAGCCTCCATAGCTCAGGGGTTAGAGCACTAGTCTTGTAAACTAGGGGTCGAGAGTTCAAATCTCTCTGGGGGCAGAAGTGACAACTATATATTTTTTAGGAATTATTGCTATATCTTTACATGAAAAACAATATTAAACCATAATTTTTATATTTTATATACATAATCATATAAAATGAAAACATAATATACATAACACAGTATGTTTTGTTTTTGAGAAGTTATATATAAAATAAGAAATTTTAAAAGCAAAAAGTGTTAAAAATACTTTACTACAATAATTTAGGTTTTTAACTAACTTAACATTTTTTCAAGTTAAATTTATATTCTGTATTCTTAAAAGTATAGAATTCATAATACACTAATAACATCAAATTAAAACAAACAAATATATAGGTATGTAATGCTTCTAGAAAAATTAATGCTTGAAGAGAACAAAACCTTTGTTAATTACAATGCGTAAAAGAAAGAGTTCACAACCGAGTAAGCCCCATTTAGTTAGGCAAAGCCTCTCAACATTAGCTGTGCTTTGAGCAACGCTACGGAACCAGCAACGCGCAGGTCAATCCTCCCCTACGAAGCTAGTCCGGCCTTCACCTTTTACAATGTGACGCTTTCCGCCCTGTCTCCGGGGACTTTCCACAGGGTAAGTGAACCATGAAGAGGTTCTGTTTGTAACCCCGACAGTTAAACTGGTGGGAACCCCTCATTACTTTCATATTGGGAAAAGTATATATAGAAAAATCATATAAAATTTCGATAGCGTGAGTTAAGTTTTGTTTATTTTCATTATTATCTCAGTTGCAAATACATGTTCTTAAATATCTAAATAGTAGATTTAGTTACAGGTAATTGATTTATTTATATTTCTAAAAGGCCTACTCTACTTTAACAACGTAAATAAAATAAAACTCAATAAGAGTGCCTTGATTCTGTACAGCGCCATCTATCCACGACTAGCGGTACCTTTTGGGTTCTTATCTTCCTATGTTTCCTGTGGTTGTGATTAGATTATCAAAAATGTATGTACATTTTCTCAATTTATTAAAATTTGTTTTTCTTTATTATTTTTATATCTATATATAAGTAACTTTAAGTTTGTAGTTTAGGTGTAGACATATTTATTAATTTGTTGTAATGTATTTGTTCCATAAAGATAAGATATTTATTAATATTTAAATTTTTAATATAAGGTACATCTCACGTGATTGCAATCTACATCTAAGCTTAATTACAACCGCTTAGTACATACAACCGAATAATTTACGAATTGATAATAATATAATAGATTCTTGCTAAAACGAAATCTAACGTACCTACTTAATAACCAATTTAGGGAAAGGAATTTTAAACTCTCTTGCTTGACTAGACTTTAACTTCTTTGTTGACTCTAAAATGTAAGAAAAACAAAAAGCTTCAAAAACGTAAGCGTAACGCCCGTAAAGGAATCTCTGCATTCATCAGCAACTTCACCTAAAATACTTTAAAACACAACTTTGCTGTTACAGGTACAGAGTTTTGAATAGTTTGTTTGTTGCGTCCGTGATTCATAATGAGTATCAGTGCTATGCAAACGATTTAAAGATGTATGTTGTGGTGATAAGATACACATTTCAGTGCGTGTGCTAAGATGCGCTGGCGCAGGTGTGCGGCCGCCTGGTCGTCGCCACGGCTACTACTCTCAGTTATGGCATTCATTTATTAATTTGCTTGCGTCGACTGACACGACAATCGTAGGTATATTGTCGAGATAGCCGCCAGCCGTGCAAAATCTTTTGCGACCAACTTTTCTAATTCAAAATTAGAGAAAGTATATGAGTTAGGTATATGTCATATCAAGATGTTAGTCTATTTACATACTTAATATACCTGTACCATGCCTGTAACTATAAAGGCATTTATTTGGAGTACATATTATACAAAATTTAATTTTCCCCTTGTTTCAGTGTAGTATGTAATTGTTGTTACTACCTACAACAGTAACAATTTCATATCTCGCCGAGAAACAAGTCTTGTGTCCAGTTGTTGTGTTTTGGTTGGGGAGGAGGAATGAGATCTCAGTCCTCATAAGTAACAATGAAATAATTTACGACCTAAGATCAGATCAGACATCTCTCCTACTTGAGGTTGGATGTCGATATTCATGGTCCCATGAGTAGCAATGACCATTTACGAGTAAAAATTAAGTGGTTTGCATGTTCACTTGCTACACATTTATGATAAAAAATTAAAAATATCTTAATGAAATTAAGAAAAAGTTGCTTTAAAAGAATTAGGATGCTTTAGATTTTATTTTTAGACAGCATTTATCAATTTGACTATTACTATATTGACACTAGCCGTGTTTCTAAGTAATTTTAATAATATTGTTAACCTTTCATGTTAGAACGACAATATGGCTCAGCATTTAGTGGCAGGCGTCGTATCGATATTTCTAATTTTAGGCAAATAAAGTTTTATTGCAGTGGTACAGTAACATTGTCGACGAACATAAAATGCGAGTAGGTAGGATATTATTATAAGAACCATTCTTATATTTAGTTGAAGGTATTCGCTCACAGATGGCGCCTGGCTTATTATCGCATCTTCGTAGACTAACATAAGCGCATCTAATCTAGCACGTTAGTCCCATCTATCAGTAACTTGAATACATGATGTCATGTCAACTAAAGATGACGAAACTGTGACATCTTGTTATATACAATTTTAGATACATATATTTGAAATATTTCGGCTCATTCAACCACCTGTTAGTTCAGTGGGCTTAAATCAAAGTTAGCTTTCATTATTAAAATTTGTTACATAGTTACCTAATTAGTAATAGGTAAAGCTAATAAAAGCGTGTTAAAACGCCTCTAACTCCAGTTACTATTACTAATCACTAGTGTGAATTTTATTTGTCGCCAGGCCCGCTGCATTCCAGGGCCGGTCGTCGCCAAACACGGAACTCGTAGCGAATTCTGTAGGCAGATTCCGGCTGTATTGCAAACCAGTTACCGCGGGAAAACCCGACTTGGCGTCTATGTCCTGCCGAAATTATTAGATCAAAACAGAAGAATTTTTTGTATCTCTTCTCGATTTACATAGTGATTAGAAGGGCGACAAGCTTGCACTTCCTAAGTTTAGGCTTCAAAAGACAATTATGTATAGATAATGGAATATCAGACATCACTATAGTCACGAGTACCTATAATAAAATTTCAGAAAATTTTTAATCCTTACACAAATAAAAAAAAAACGGTTAAACAATCTCTATATCTTTAAGTGATAAGAAAGCAAAGCAAGGGACTGAACTAACCTATACTTAAAAAGTTTTAATTTTTATATTGCGAGCAGTTGGCGGTGTAGTAATGCACATCGTTAGCTGTCACGTGTGCTCATTATATGGCTAAATCTTTACAGCATATCGAATCATGTAACTTAATATATAATCGTACTTGTGCTAACAACATTAATACCTTAATAAGTCAATAGATGTAACCAAAAGTCTTATATTTATATTTAACATTATGTAAAGTTTCGATATTGAATTTGAATGTAGAGCGAATTTAACGGTGGGTTATCAGGGCAGCGGTGTTATCTTCCCGGGAGAACTGTATCAGCTTTGTCACCTCTGGTAAGGTAGAGCTACCAAATTAAACACATTTTTTAAAAATAAAACAGACAACCAATTAAAACTGATGAAGTTGTAACTGACACCTTCTAGAACGTTTGCTGCCGTACCAATTTAAGTTCCTAACAAGTTCATAAACAATATTACTTTGACACGTAACGCATGTCGAGGTAAATATTCAAAGCACTTGAGTTTTGTAATAGGTAATCCTCAATTTCAATAAATAAGATTAGCATAAAAATGTTGTTAAGTTTAATCAAACTTAGGTAAGTTATTTACGTTAACTAGTCAGATTTGGTTGCTGTGTGCCCAACAAAATATTTCTAAGTGTGAAATTTTATTCAGTTGTCATCAATTTTAAGTGTCTCGTGCACACGTTAGATTACACCTGTAGGTGTGAATTGTGAGGTAAAACTGCCGACGCTATTATCATTTTAAACATCATTTGGTTTAATATAAATTTCATCGCTCAATTCACGTGTCAGATATTACCCAAACCTCACTACGGACGTTTATACGATAGACATTATATTTTGAACTTTATGTATAAATGGAAGTTTTAATTGGTGAAAGCGTAGGTAAAGTATTTATGAATTACTTGTGGGGTGCCAGGTGGGAAGACTAGATTTTTCTGATGAGTAACACATAACACTACATTGATTGCTATAATAGTAAAAAGTAAAGATAGATTGTCAATACCTACTATTTCAGGCCAGGGTCTGATATAGCTGTTTATTAGTTCCAATCAAACATAATATTCGCAGCCCTTTACACTAACCCCATATAAGCCACGAACTTGCTATTTTCCAATCATGAGATGTTATATAATATACTAGCTGTGCCACGCGGTTCCACCCGTGTTAAGGATAGTAACGTAATGGTTGATAGCCTTCCTCATAAATGTAGATATCATATACAAAAAGACTGACTAAATTGTGAATCTAAACCATTCTCATGTCCACTTGAACACACAACAAATTTCATCAAAATCAGTCCAGTCATTTAGGAGGAGTTCAGTGACATACACACGCACATAAGAAATATATATAAAGATGTATGTGATGTTATTGTATGTTAAGAAATACCTAAATAAATACCTACATGCGTTTATGACTAAAATGCACTTCCTATTTTAGATACATATTAATTGAATGGCTTAAGTTTTATTACGTTGAAAAGACGCGTTTTAATGTGAAGTGCGTGATATTTAGGTATAGGACGATACCCCGTACTCCGGACCAGTTTCGGCACTTCATCGAGACCAGTTTCATTAATCGTGTTAATTAGGCGTAAAGGAGATATCTAACTCTAATTACTTTAATATTATTGGATAGTATCAGTTAATTTGTGATAATAGGGCTCGTCGTTACACTTCGGTTGCACATGATCTTAAATAACCACTATTAATGAGGTGATTTTGTTTATAATACCATTAGTTTTGACGGCAGTTTAAAGCGAAGTTCGTTAGTTAGTTTCTATTAAAGATACGGACACTATTCATCATAAATAAAAAAATATGCTATAGTATCTTTTTGATTTAAATCCTTTTTGTGTTTGTAAGTCAAAAAATTAAATAAACTTAATATAAAACTCAGTATTACGTACTGACATATAAATTTATTATTTCCTTGTTACTTAAAGTAAAAATGTATGCCCATAATATACCTACCTATTTACGGCCCTATATATTATTACAGAGCGGGTAAGCCAATAAATTGCATTGTGCTATAAAATTTAAAAGCTTCATTCGACAAGACAACTTTATCGCTTCTCATTGTCAATTTTGCTTAAATTGGCGGTGCAGAGTTTAAATCAGCTTGGAGCATTAAATTTTTCTCTGAAAGTTTTATTTATATTTTTATGTTAAACTAGGCTGTTCCAAGCGGTTTCACCCGCGTTAAGTATAGTAACCGTAACGCTTGATAGCCTATAAATTTCCTCATGAATGTAGCAATCATACACAAAAAGAATTTTTCAATTCGAAACAGTAGTTCCTGAGATTAGCGCGTTTAAACAAACAAACAAACTCTTCAGCTTTATAATATTAGTATAGACTAGCTGTGCCCTGCGATTTCCCCCGCGTTAAGAATTGTAACGTAATGCTTCATAGCCTATAACCTTCCTCATGAATGTAGCTATCATACTCAAAAATATTTTTCTAATCCGACTTGTAGTTCCAGAGATTAGCGCGTTCAAACAAACAAACTCTTCAGCTGTATATATTAGTATAGACGTATACGAGATTGGTGAGAGCTTTTTTCTACCGCTTTTGTTCTGTCACTGCACTTAAGCCGATGTAAAATAAAAAAACCAATTAAATAAAGCTGTAAAAAATTAATTTCCTATGATAATTATTTATTAATGGGTATTCAGTTATGTGCGTATCAGGTACAATATCAAAAAAGTGTTTGTTAGTTATGTTTGATTAATTTTAAAATAATTATGTGATTAAGTATATTATTGTAACACAATCATTGTACAAATATGGGTTCGAAAGTTGCGAATAATGTCTTATATATTAAAAAAAATAGGATTTTTTTACCTACAGGCACTTTTGTTTGCTGTCGAATTGCCGTTTTCTATCACACTTATTCAAAAAAGTTCTCATCATTCTTGAACTAATTTTAAAATAATAGCATTTTGTAATTTTTTTAAACATAAAACATGTACAGTAGGTACAAAGTAATATAAATGTATACCTAAACTATAACAACACACTTTTAACGCAAACATAATATAATTATGTAGTTCACAGTTACATAAATCGCCATGCAATAACAATTTGAGGCTTTGTTCCCACTTCCCAAGATCCATAGACTTTGGATCCCTTCAGGCTTATAAACGATACGAAACTCTGAATTACATGTAAACAGGCAATTATGTAATAGTTTGGTTAAGTTGGGTGGTATTTTAGCATATTAAAACAAGACAATATACATAAAGTCGGTTGGTAAGTATATAGCGCTTCATATTCGTAATTACGAGCATAGCCATAGATTTAAATCTATGCTTTATAGCCACCATACTAGGGTTCCCTTTGTCATGGGTCCCATGGACACAAAATGGAAATTCAATTAATTTAATTAATTAATTATAAAGGCAAAGTTTGTATTGATAGATGTTTGTAAAAATGACTGAACTCTTTCACGTAAAAACTGCTGTATTGATTTTAATAAAACTTTACAAGAATACAGCTTTTACATCAGAATAACACATAGGCTACAATTTATAAAGGTATTGGTGTGAATTGCTCGAAATACGAAGCGACGATTTAGTTAGTTTAAAAATTAAAAATAAATTATCATATGCTGTCAGAAGTGGGATTCGAACCCACGCCCACAGAAGTGGACTGCGACCTGAACGCAGCGCCTTAGACCGCTCGGCCA
>DWQK01003367.1:0-11652 GCA_018231225.1 Noctuana stator | reverse complement strand
AATATGTACAATACATTAAGATTTTGAGGATTTTACTATGTGAAATTTAAAATTGAAATTATTACCCTAAGTTAATTATAATCAAACATTTAATGAAACAGAAATGAACCGTTCGTATAAATAGATAAAAATTACGAATATGACGTACAGAAGTGATGCATTAACATTTGTACAAAATGACAAGGTGAATATTAGCATCGTCACTTATCTCTAACGTCCACTTATACGGTCCAAAATAAAACCAAGCGATTTAATTTTTAAAAAAATTAATGAAAATATTTCAAAAGTATTTTAAATTCAAATAATTCTCAAATTCAACTCCCAACATAAAATCTTCCTGAACATCGACAGAGGAATCTTATCGCTAATGGTACAGTGTATTAACATGTATTAACATTAATTCCGAATATATTATATACTCGCAATCCGAGTTACATTATAAGAAGTAGACAGTATACATAGACATCAAATATAATATCCTCATTTCATATAAAATATGGATGCGCAAAAAGTTTCGCTTTAAATATTTACATTCAGTTTAAGTTTTACAAATGTCTTATTACGTTTATTACGTGGTAGTTCGATGTTCTTTGAAACCGCTTATTTGTCGACAAAATATTAAACATTGACAGACAAAAGTTCTGGTCACAAATAACTAGAGCATTACAAGAGTATTTCAGAAACAACATCAATATGCAAAATGTCAGAAATGCTCGTTATTGCCATTTGTAAATACGAGTTGCTACATTCATTCGTATGAAGTTTATATTTGCGTGGATATTTTCGAAAACATTTGGCGATAAACTATATAATTCATATTATTATATTTTTCATAAATCATTTAATTCATTTCTGGCAAGTTATAATGATTTGCAGATAATAATTAATTTATTCTTTGATGTAATAGTAACTAAATTTTTGGACGGAATCCTATTGCAGATGGATTGAAGTAAGGTAAACGTTAATCAATGTTATATTTATAATATTATTTACAAAATACAGATAGATTAAGCATAATTTTGATCTAGCGTTTTCATGAATAACGAATAAGGAGCATTTCTGAGGATATATAAGGAAACGACGGGCCCTGGTCTAGTGCAAAGGGATACAATATAAAGCTGATATTAAATTGTTTGAGCAAAAAGTCCGAGTCGAGCTCGGGTAGCCTCGATGTGGCCGTCGCCAATCTCTTTACATAATACTTTAATATTTAAACAATACTTTGACGTAAAGGCAATCGAACTTACCCTAGAAGAAGCTACATTTCATTCGGTCTAATAAGTTGGCCAATAATTTTTTAGCCCCAAAGTTCCAGCATTCCAAATTATTTCTGGAACTTACTAAAATAATATTGTGTATATTATATTGTGGGTATAAATAGGCTGCACCGAGTATGTATTGCCATTAATAAAAAATTAAGCCCACAAGCCAAGTAAATCAAAGAAAAATGGAATTTATCATGACTACAAATTCTAACTTTTTTAGTTTCGTCTGGGTATAATTATAATGCATGCAGCATGCAGCTACACTGCATAATTTGTTAATAACCTGTAATTTCTACACTTGATTTTAAAGAAGTGCCGGAGTTTTTTCCGCCGGCTTGTTTCTCCCGGCCTCAGCTAAAAGGGCGCCTAAAGCCGATGCACCGTATTATTTGGCGTTCATCCACTGTATACGTGTACCTTATGATGAATAAAATTTTTGAATTTGAATGAATAGAATTGACATCTTATCATCTGATGACATATTATTCCTTCACCATAGCAACGGACAATGTGGGCAGTCTCATTTACAACATAAAGTGGGCGGCACACAGATATTTTACGGTGACTACGATAATGGAAGACATATCTCATATCAGCAGGCCTAAGGGTAAAAAAATTATTAGCCAACTTTATATATTATATTCATAAAGTACCCATAAGAGTAGACTAGACAAGATCTCTCTCTCTGAGTTAACAAGATACGAATTACACATCTACGAACCAAATCGGATGTCTCACTACACTTGAATATACCATTAAAACACAGAACTTTACAACAGAAGAATGCAAAAGTAGGAAGCGTTCGTTAACGCATTAAAGTCACTAACATTTTTAGTACAGTAGTGGCGAAGGGTCCATTATAGTGTAATGTAAGTCGGTCCAAGAATAAACATCTGCTGACATAAGCTTTTAAAATTCTGTGACCAAATCTATAGGTAAATAAGGTAGGAATCGACTTGTGTGAACCCTTCATCACTAGTACCTATATAGAGAGGTACAAGGTTATCAAAAAAACGTGTCTAGTTCAGGCGTCTTAGTATGACTTTAGAGTTTATAAAAACGTAATCGCGTTTGCAGCATTCCATACATTGCAAACCTGGTGCGGTTAAAAGTCGAATTTGAATGAGAAAATGAAGCAATGAATACGCTCCACTTTTAGTTCTCGCCAAACTCGTCAGGGGCGCTGCTAGTTGATGTATGGACGTATTGGAAGTCGAGTTGCGTTTTTTATAAACTATAAAAACTCGTACTATGGCCCCCAGAACTAATTTAATCAGTTTCCAAAAAATAACCTACACACAGAGTAGTGTAAAACAATATCCAACAAATTACAAAGAGAGACCCGACTGAGAATTCGTTTATATGGATCGGATAGATTGTGGTGCAAAAAAAATCATTTCATTTTCATATAAAAAAATATTCCAAATCAAAACAAAAATACAAAAAAAGTAAAGTACAATAAAATATTAAATAATAATAATAAAAACAAGAAAAAAAGAGATTGAACACGTCGTATTTTGAACTTTACATCATTTCAAAAAAGGGATTATTTTAATATAAACCATTATGAGAACTTACAGACTATAATCGAGGTTCCTCAGAATTATTTATGTCCAAGGTCCCTGATCGACAAACGAGTTACAATATAAATAGCTCCATAGCTCTTAATTAGTACTAATTTGTCCTGCCAAATGTAATTTAAAAATAAATTTAAATAAAGCAAGGCTAGGGTGTTTAATAAATCTGATGATCTGTATCACATATCTGACGCAATGAGATCAAGAGAAGAAAATCTTTATTTAAAAATGTATACTCTGTCGCTCAAGGGCCGAAAACAGCTGACAGGGACCGCTTACCGTTATTTGTATATAATATATGTAGGTATATGTGATGCTTTAAAAACCATCGTTTGTTAGTATTTACAATATTTTATCTACAAATATTACGAGCAAATACATTATGCCCAAGTTATATTGAAGTAAAATTTGTGTTTCGTGACTAACGCCCAAGTTTATCGTAAGGTTATTTCTAAGCGAGTCCTGTACTGTATATATTATTACAATTAATTCATTTGTATGCTAACGTTAATTTTTATTTTAAAACATTCCTCTTCTCTTCAAACATCTTCACTTCTTTTTTAATAATGCATCAATTGATTGTAAAATGATGCGTTATGGTCCGAAAAAAAAAACATTGTAATTATTTTTTGACCAATATTAATTAATGCTTGTATCAAACACGCAACAACCGTATATCACGCTAAAAATAACCTTACAATAATAAATAGATGGTTATAATATTAATTATAAGCACTCATCGGCGACAAAACAGTCGCCTTCCGATAGTGATGTTTCAGTACTATTAAATCACTGTCCGTTACTTAGTCATTACATTAAAGAAATAATTAATGCAAAATATTAGTGGTTAGTGCATAATTACCTTACAATATATTTCAGATACTGATTTATACTTGGGACTTGAAACTGTAGCGACCCAAATATTACCAAAACATTCACAATACACTGTGAATTTTATCGACAAATTGCATACACATAATGCATTGCACTATAAAACACGTATAAATTACCAAAGTAACCGCCGAATGAACTCGACGCAGTTACTATGTACCTATCACGGGAAATCACTACATGAAGGCTGGACACGTAAAATAAACCGCAAACAAACGAACGATCGGCAAAACTCGGCTACTGTCGACTGTCGGGAAAGGGACAAGGGGGGCATTGAGAAGCGTACACGTTCATATAAATATATAGTCTCTGTTCTTTGTCAGCCGCTTGCAGTCGACGACAGAAGGGGGTCTGGGTGTGGTACACTCGCGTCGGTGACTGCAAGCCAGCTACACCGGCGTGCACGGCTTGCTGAGTGACCTGCGTTTCCTTTCTCATTTCTTCGTGGGCGTGCCTCTCTGCGTTAGACCCTCGAATCGTTTGAAAGTGTAGTTGATGAACACCCAGTCCTTGTACGCCACCTCGCCGTCCTGATTTATTGGCGCTGACGCTGGAACAGTAATGGGAATTGGCAATGATAATAAACAAACAAACATTTTTTGTCCTTTGTACATAGGAGCAAATACCTATGTTTCGGTTGGGGAGGGTTGTTGCCAGACATACTACATTTGAGGCGACCATCGCAGTCTTCATGAGTAGCAACTTTTTATGGCCCATTGCTGGGCATTGGTCTCTCGAGAAGACCTACAATAAATCCAACCACCCTGTTCCAATGCTGATTTTACATACACCAAACGAAAATCAAATAAAGATATTTACACATACTATAAAGATCCTCAAAAAACAACTTATTTGGCAGTTGATGAGTTGGTTATGGCGTGACCTTTCAGAAACAGTTAACTCTCAACTTACATAGAGTTAACATAGCGTTCAAAACATACATTCATACTTATGTGTTTTATTTTTATGGGCCTGCAATAAATTATGAAATAGATAAATTATGGCACTCACCGATCTCTAGCTTGACGTCGGGGAAGTCGTCAAAGTTGGAGGTGTCGTCTATGGAGCGCACGTCGACCGAGATGGCGGCGGGGCGCTCGCGCACGTGGCTCCAGTCCACGCCGCGGAAGAACTGCACCGACTTCACGTCTTCGATGCCTCGCTGGGAGCCCAGTCTGGGGACAAAGCATTCTTTGGAGATAGACAATTACCAGTCAACTTTTTGCTATCGTTTACTAGCTTATGCCCGGGAGTTCATCCGCGTGATTTCATAAATAAGTGGACCAATCTCGTTATCTCATACAAACTTTGCCACCACCCTTTCACAGGGTGACAGGGTGAAGGGGGTATGTCCCTCGACGAACTCTATAAGCTCTACCACCTACAGAAGACTTCACTATATAAGCGGCGTACCTGCGATCAGGTTCAGAACAGAAGCGAAGTATGGTCTCTCTCGCCTCTTCACTGATCGGGATCTCTGGAGGGAAGGTAAGGGACTCGCGCCACGACATCACCTTCCTGTACGTCTCCTGGGGCGACTCTGAGCAGAACGGCGGGTAACCGATCAGCATTTCGTACCTGCAATTGTAAACATCGCGTATGTTCAAATAAATTAAACGAAAACATATTCTTTATTAGTTAGGTTACTATGATGTAATGTGGACACGATCGCCGACCTCAAAAGGGAGAGGAGTCCTATCTCAGGACATATGTGGAGGCGTTGCTACTCATGAGGACTGAGGTGGTCGCCTCATATGGAGTGTCTCTGGCATCAACCGAAACACAAGAGGTTGCCACAAGACTTGCTTCCTTCTGGTTATGAGGGTAGGTGTGGTACCTCCCCTTGAAGTTCTATCACCATTTATTATCAGAATATGACTGGAGTTTCACGATAAGGATAAGAATAACCAATAACGTGTGCCGTCGCCCTCAAACATTACCAATTCAATTCGAATTGTTTTATTCATTGAACATTATTTACGTCCGCTTTATGAAAGTCAAATTTTCATGTATCAGTCGAGCTATCGGCTGTGCAGTGAAGCTTTATCCCGATACTGAGAAAAAGTGACGGCTAATCGTGTGCATCATTATCACTCCACAGCCAACTGATTACACATTTGAACAGAACAGTAACGGGGTATTCGATACTACTCAAAATTAATTCTAAATGATTTATTTATATAAAAGTGAACAATAAAAAATGTCCAAAATATTAATTCGATTCACAGTGTTTAATGACTACTATTTTATATTTCCTTTGAATCGATAAAAAAGAACTTTCGATTGACTCATTACATTATGACGTATTGGTCACGCAAAATGTGTGAAGGCGTAGCATTTTGACAGCACTGAGCTGTCAAAAGTATCTCATTTGAATTGCTTGTCAAATACCCCATCCTCTTACTGGGGAATATAATAAACAAAAGCAACAAGCACGCACGTCATGTCACGTGATCATGGCACTCACGACCAACCTCAAACAGGACAGTAGACGGATGCATTCCTATCGCTCTACACCTCACACGCTACCCGATTCACTATTTCAAAATCTTCGTTTAAAGAAGCGATGTCAGCAGCTAACGTTGCTTTAAAACACTATTTAAATAGGAGACGGGTGGCACAAAGTACTTTTGTACAAAACGCCAATTCACAAAATTATTAGTTACATTAATAAGCTGTCGATCAAGGGCAAAATTGTTTCGAATCGCGTCCTACAAAAGCCCCATAAAACGGTTGTTGCGTTAAAGCTGAACTCTTATAGAATGTAACGAACAACCGGTTATCGAGTTGTCTGTTGAATAGACATAATAATGAGACTATTAAATAATAAATTTTGAATGAGGGTGAAGCGGTTGACTGCCGTTCTGGGAATCAACACGTGACGACGAACCTTGGGTCAGAATAATATACGAATGTGGCAAATGAAAAACAGCATTATCTATTGAACAACATTATCTAAGCATTATCTATTACAAACGAAAATTGCGATTTTAATATATTTTATTACTAAAAAAAATCTATTATTACGGTCATACCGAGGCAGCCCTGCGTTTGTTTACATTTTTTATGGGAGAAAATTTCTTATTTGAACTCCCCGACCCGTCCCGGGTCATAACCCGAGTACGCTCATGTTTATATTCATTCATATTTCCTCAGTAATGTTCACTTTTGATCCTCAATACTAAGCAAACAATTCTGTTTTATCTACAACCGAAATGTTTATCAACGTCGAAATCTAATCACAGGAAGTACCATTTCACGATAATTTATTTCAGTCAAAAAGCAAAATTACAATCCTTTCCGATCGATCTATGTACCTACATGGAGGTAAATATTCAAGAATGGACATCTATACTAATATTATAAAGAGGAAACATTTGATTGTTTGTATTGAATAGGCTCCGAAACTACTAGACCGAATTTAAAAATTATTTTTGTATATGATAGCTACATTCATGGGGAAGGATATAGGCTATCAAGCATTACGTTACTATTCTTAACGCGGTTGAAACCGCGTGGCGCAGCTAGTTTAAAATAATTTAAATACATCTATGGGATGCAGTAAAAATTTATCATATTGACTGCATGCTTTCAGACAGAATTAAGATAAATAATATATCGCATACTACGCGCATTTACATCAGCCTCCATTGTACAGCATGTAGTATAACCAACTTCAAAAATACAAACAGACACATAAACGGACAGTCGTTACGGTTTTCGCTGTAGATGTGCATGCATGCATAATACAATAGACCTCTATCAGTGTCAAGCACGTTTCTATTATACAACACGCGAGCAATCGTAAAGGGCGGTAGCGGGTAATATATTATTCATCCGGCTGTTACCGAATCATTTCTATTTATGTACCTGCTTGAACGTTGAAAATTACTACTATTGGAAGGTTAAATTGTATTATTAACTGAGAACTCTTTGATACTTAACCTTCAATCCTTTTTATGTCCCACTGCTGGGCACGGGTCTCTCCTCACAACCGAGGAAGGCCTGGAGCATACTCCACCACGCTGCTTCAATGCGGATTGGCGGAGATTCATGTAAATAAACTTAATGTGTTTGCAACACATATTTAGGTACTCCATCTCCAAATGAACTTTCATTAAGTCAAATCTAAGACTCCTCCGCGCAAAATATTTAAAAATATAGATACTAGAATAGAAATAGTTGAAAAGAGAATTTGAATTTCGATTGTTCTTTACATGTCATATCAGATGGCACTTCACGGCAGACCATTTAAAAAAATTTACTTTTTTATATACGCAAATCGCTTGAACCGTGTTATCGGACAACTGACGACTAACAGACAGGCCGACATAGAGGTCCGGCATTTTGATAGAGGTACGTTCCACTTAGGTTCCAAAATTTAGGTTTTGCGTGTTGAAAACTTACTTGAAACTAGTCAGAATTCGTAAAAGTTAGACATTTTTGTACTTTATACTAAACGTGCGTCTAAATGTAAGCAAATTTATAAGGGAAGTGTTAATCTACGATAGATTTTTTAACATTACTTGAGCGTAAATAAATAAATGTACCTACGAATTTTATATGAATCTTAAGCTTCACTACTAGATATTATATTATAAATAAACATATTATCATTTACTAACGCGAAACATAGGTACATACAGCCGCCCCACGTATGGATAGGGAAATGTGCCAATTTAGAAGCTTTATATATGGCTTTTTCATATGAAAGATTCTTGCGGTATTGCGATATAACGTTTCCTCGGGGGAATGATGTTTATCGGGTACCTAGCGAAATGAGAGATGAGTATTGGTTTGCGCTGGGTTAGAAATATTTTGGTACAAAAAAAAACTTTCTTCATAATAACACCGACCGTCATAACCACAACAGTATTTCATTGACTTTATGTCTGCAGTTAGATTTTGGTACCCGAGAGAATGACCGCAATACTTTTGTTAGTTTACATTATAAAGTTCAGAGTTTTGCGATCGGGACAGAGGATACCACTGATTCAAAGATAATAATTATACAAATGCAATTTACTACATAAAACTGCATTTTGGTCCACAAACCTACATTTAGCGTGAACCTGCAAAAGCGTAATGAAATATGTCCTAAACCTTTCTCATATTAGGTACCTGTAGGCTATATTCAAATAAAATTTGAATGGTACCCACCATTCATTAAGATGGGTTAGGTATACGAGTTTATTAACCTTAAAAATATTAACCGTTGAAATATTAACCGACACCTATTAAGTGATAAATGGAACAGGAAGAATTTTAAACCACAAAAACTTTGGTCTCTAATAGTAACCAGAAAGGACCATAAATTTCGTAAACTTCTAACCGCATCTGACTTTGGCAACAGTATATCAGTTATGACGTAGTAAGTCCCAAAAGCCATAGTTACAAAGCTAATGTTCAATTCATTTCACAATACTTCATTAATTCACTGTACGTGCACAAAATTTCACATCAAAACAATCGTTTGTAAGCAAACCACTAACCCGATTAAAACACCCCATTCACTGTTAATAAGACTATTACTATACACCTTAATAGCACAGTGGTTATTTACCACCCATAAATTTAATTCCAACGCAATTAATAAACCTGTTTGACACGTATACAGCGTGTGTCAAACTTTGTAAATTGCGAACGCATTAGCGAACGCCGCACTTTAACAACCGTCAACAAATGAAAGGGAAGCAAGAGTATTAATCATGGAACTGAGAGAGACAAAAGACGACATACATGAGGGATGAGAGATTTAATCATGAAAGAAGGAAAACAATAATTAAAAAAAAACGATTCTTGCTATATTTGGCCAATCTATTTATTTATTTATTTAAACTCAAAGTCTCTTGCAAGCAGTGTCTCACCGCAGAGACACTGCCTCGCTGCTCTAAGGACCTCTCACCTTAATAGCTACTCGTATAATGAATGTACCCCTTACTTCTAACTTATTTACAAAATCGTTCTTCTTTCTTCTTCTTCTAGTTCTTAACAAATTTTACAAAGTCGCCTAAAAAAAAACAACTTTTTATACGGTTTGTTGTATTGTTACAAAAAAACATTTAAGAGAGGAAAAGTCATTGCATTAGTTAATTACGTACCGCAAACACACATATTATATAAGAAACCGCAGCAAGCAAAACGTCTTAGGAAAACCACGACATGTAATTTCGAAACCTACGGTAGTTCGAAACGAAATGAGACTTTTTCTCTTATGGAACAAACGGAACGCAACATTAGAGGAAGGAAAAAAAACTAAGATTGTCACCGAGAAAAGTTTAAATAGTTCCGCCTTGCAAGAAAATCTTTCGAAAGATTAAAAAAAAAACATTAAAATAATGCTGTAAAAAAAAGTTACGACAAAAAAAACTTTTCTTTATAGTTTCTTCATATCTGGGGATATTATTTTATGGGCGGTATAATTTTCCTAAATTATAACTTTTATACACAGTGCAATAACTGGTTTGCTTACAAACAGTCATGAACCCATAAATGTATAAAGTTTACAGATTACGCTATTTAGAAGAAATCATGTTTTTATCATCAACGAGTTAACGATAAACTCGTACATGAAAGGAACATAATCTTGGTGTTATTGTTAAGTGCGTGATAAAAATGTTTATGCCGTCGTATGAAACATATTTGCTTAAAGCGACATTACATTTTTAGGAAAACAAATATAAAAATAGAAATGTAGAAATGCGACAGTAACAGTCTTGATTAAAAAATTCATTTTTTACGTGATTTAATAATGCAAAACATGTGGCAATAATTTCGTGGCTTCAGACATTAAAGAGAATATTATTATAACATTTCATTGTTGTGATATCGTAAATGTTAAATTCCTACCTACATTTAAAAATTTTAATTACTTATTACGAAAGTATAATTACATATATTCACTATAATTTCAAACGCAACACTTGAAGGCCTAACTTAACTAGTTTAAACTATGAATCCTAATAAGGCGTGTAGATACTAGGACCACAGAGCTCTCGTGTAAGTAAACACACGTGTAATGGATTCTATCAGTTTAACGTCAACTCCACTCGCTTTGAGAAAGGAATACGTAAAACTTGGTAGTCTGTACCAATACAATACACTAGCTAGTGATAAACAATGCTAATTAGTTTCAACGGTTTCCCATCCTCCTGTACTCGAGTAAACCAGCTAAATGAAATTACACCTCTTTTGATTATGGGGAAATCTTGGTCCTTTGTCTAAAGTAAAATAAGAAGACTATGCCAGATTCCAACTAGCTACTCCTGTCTGTGGTTTTATTTTTACCACTGACGCAACGGGCATGATTTCTTCAAGGTCTCGACTTCAAGAGATTTTATTAGATTAGAGAGAGGGTAAAGCTGATAGTGAAGGAAGCTTCTTAAACGCCAATTCGGGAATACTTGCACGTTACAGTGATGCTTCTTATTCTAACAAAGAAAATATTATCGCGTATTCACATTCTCGAACTAAAAGGTAAAATACCCTCCCAAGCAAAGTAAGATATTTTACGATTTATGTATGAGAAGCTTATAAACAATACCCAATGTTAATTTGTACAACACACTGAACAATTCATGCTTGGACAAGAGAAGTGACCGCTTGAAGGAAATTTTGATGAGGGTTTTTGTCGTACAGGTAGAAGCTGCGTTAACTTTTCGGTCATGACTGTTATCATTAGATTACTGTAGTTTAACTTTTATGAGGGTATTCAGAACCTGAGTGGGTCAAAAACTTCAAGTTGGTAAGTTGATTACTAACAATGTATTCCGCTGTGTCGGTTGCAAACAAAAGCTATTTATGTCCAGTCCAGTAGGACGAAGTATTATTGTTAGAATTTGACCTTGTATAGAGTATAAAGCAAGCAAACGAGTTCAAACGACCAATATAATCAATATTTTTTTTTATAAACTCGTCAA
>DWQK01003366.1:0-11653 GCA_018231225.1 Noctuana stator | reverse complement strand
GTACCGGCCGCGCCCGACGTTGCTTAACAATGTGATCGCTTGCGATTCACACTACCAGCGGGGCTATGCGCGCTTCCGCACAATATAATATCGCGATGAAACTGTTCTCATAACATAAATAAGCAATAGGATAATAATAATTATTATGATAATAATGGGTTGATGATGAGAACATTTTAAGTACCTATCTCAAATTTATTTTCATAAAAAACAGAGAAAAGAGTACCGATATCCGACTTTCCTTTTTTCACAATGCCCTATTAAACAACTCACAAAAGAGACTGAAACTAAAATAAATGGATGGTACTACTAACAAAAAGATACCAAATTGAACACGTCTGAAGGGTAAGAATGAATTTCACTGTACCATCATATCGTACATTTATTGTGACAATATATTGTGACTTGTAACGAATAAGATTATTGTGATTAATTATGAAAATGATTAAATGTGATTAATTATGAAAATGGTTAATGATTACTAGTTTTAGGTACTATTATTTTGCAACATCTCGGAATTCGCGTCATCTCGCAAAAAAGTAGGACAAAAATAAACGTAAGATGTAATCCCGTCAACTTCTATTACGAGTATTGAATCGGATGTCCTTGGCGCCTTATATCAACTTAGTAACGGAATATTATTTTCTTTCTTGCCTTGAGGCCCCATTTACATAATTTCAAATGTAATATAATATTGTAGGATCACCTTTCTTTTTATAAATATAGTAGTAGTCAACGCCCCGGTTCCGTACGGCTGTTCTGATGAATTTGTACCTACTCCCGTTTTTTAAAGGAACACTTCGGCATTTTTGTACGTTGAAATAGTGCAAAATGCACTCTTTTATCGGGCACACTACTATGCAATCGTGATAAAAGGCCGACATAAAAATTTAATACATTAATGCGTAAATGTGTGAGTGTCAGAAAGCTGCGTCTTAAGATAAAGCCCAACAGCCCCGTATTGCTCCGTAAAAGTACTTCCGTAATTGCACGGATTTATTAGCCGTTCACAATGCTTTGTCAAGCGAAAACAATCTTTATCGTCGGGCAGTAAAGTACCTACTCGTAGTTATAGTCGAAATGGATGTTACTTTCCGTCAATAAATACCTAATGAAATTGTTTATTCTCTTTGGTTCCGTTACCGTAATATTATTTCAGTCACATTGAATCAAGTAATTCGAAAATTGCATCTACCTCGGCATCCACCCTACCCACCCGAATCATAAGTAGGTACTTGTCATAAGATTGTTTATCCTCGCCGGCTGCTTATGAAGGCAGCGGCCTTTTCGTAAACTTTCAAAACTCATACAGAATCATAATTATATAATTATACATGAAAGTGCTATTCCCATTTCTTCGTCTATGATCTTAAAAGGAAAATATTATACACTCGTGTATAATATCAAACTGGTCTCGCACAGATTGCGTCCGAGAGGACACTTTTATATCCCATTAAGAAGTTCATTATTTATGTACGGAATTACATTTCGGCGGAAAATATTTACAATTCGCCCTGAATACAAAATAGTTACTTGACGGCTTCTGTACTGTGTGATTTATTATGGTTGAGTCTTCGTTAATAATGATTAATTGCTTTTGTTCTAAGCGGACGTAGACTGAATAAAATATTCAATATGTATTTATACCTAAAGATCCCTTACGTATATCTATTATGAAGTAATAATAAATGGATGTACTTAGGTAACGAAAACAATTCAGTGCAGATGGTCTTTGTTAGAACTCAAGGACAAACATTATAATAATTTATTTGCACAAACATTGATAGGTACAATAAAATCTTAGGTAAAAAGAGAAACGTGAATTTTGTGAGTTTGTTAAAACGTGTAGAATAATCTCTGGAGCCACTACTGCCTATTACCTTTTACTAACTTATGTGTAATGTCTTAATTAAAAATAATTACTGAATAGATTTCTTAGTTAAATTATACATCATTCAATCTTTGGCTTAGATCTATGTCATAAATAAGGGGTAGGGATAGCGGGATTTTCATAATTTTCTTTCTATATAATTATATTAATATTGTAAGGCACGTCTACAGAAATGGATCTCATATTTCAATTGCCCGCCCTTATCCCGCCTCTCAAGATTGCCTTTCACAATTACGAATAGATTTCTATTCTTGGAAATAAATTACACGTTTTCTTCATGACAAAATGTCGCCGTAGCTAACTACCTAATCATGTGATCTCGGATCAGAGATTTCTGATGTGTCATACTCCACAATAACCGTGAAATTATTCTTGTATTTTTTCTCGTCAAAATCATAGCCGCAACAACCTAAAGATGAAATTTAATATTGATATTTGAGGTTATTTTTTTTAAAGGCAACCATGGATAGGATGTCATTATCATAGTCCCACTGCTGGGCACAGGTCTGTAACCACAACTGGGATAGACCTGTAGCTTTCTCCATCCTGTTGCTCTAATGTCAATTGGTGGAGATACGACTTAGTGGTCAACCCGTAGTCACCCAGATTTCAAACCGCCCAAACACCTTTCGACCAGGTTTAACCGTTTTCGGCCAGAACCGTTGGCTTAACGTAACCTCCACAGCACGGAAGCGCCTATGAAGTTTTTGTCACTAGCGGTCACCCAACTGAGTACAGACCGCGCCCGAACTGCACTAAACTTGTGGGATCCACACATGCGGGCTATGTGCGCATCGGTACTCGGCTATTAAAGTATAATGAAAAGATTTTGGTTAAATTATTTTTACATACCTAAATTTACATTCACATGACATAATGGTTCATATTAAAGCATGATCACGAACTGTTATTATAGGTACCTGCTTAATTGTTTAAATACGTTTCGAATGCAAATACTTATTTGAATTGTTTTAAAGACGCTCTGCTATGCTATTTAAATTTCGTTTTAACAAAGTTAATATTGACATAAAATTCAGAATATTATCGTGGAAACCGCTTGCGAACTTAAGAAAAGCAAATAATATTATTCGCGACCTGAATAACTTACTGATGCGCTCCACAATACAAAATTAGTTAGTCAAAAAAACTTTTGTTTGTAATAATAAACGGTTGTTTATTTAATTTCATGTGACGTCAAAACCAATTGCCTATTTGAAAATTTTGAAGACTTCAGATAAAATGGTAAAAGGTAAACGATTACTAAATATATGTCTGTTTGATACTTTCAATTTACTTATGAATTCAGACGAGTCTTAAGATGCTTTTCTTTTTCAATCACTTTAATTTTGTTTAACTACTAAACTATTCGCTAATATAAACCACCCGACGGTTAATAATCGGTTATCGGTATAATAGGCTGACGTCAGCTTTATCCTTACTTCTCCATTTATCCATTAATCTCTTGTTATCTCTATCTCTGGTTTAGCTCTATTTGAAAATACTTCAACAATGTAAAAATTTAAAAAAAATCTCTACAAGAAATAATGGTCTTGTTATTGTTCAAGGAACAAAATGAAAATAAATAGTTGTTCAATAACGAGACTCTACTCGTATCATTACAAATGCCTTTGGCTATATCGGGATGTAGGGATAATAATATTATTCCTACTTCTCGAAATATATTATATGTAAATAAGGCCAGGGTGAAAAAACGTTGGTATTGGAGGAATTTATAAGACATGTTATTTTACAGATAATAGTATCAATTCTTTCTTTCCTGTTTATCTTAATATTCGAGTATCTACGTATATCAACATCAATCTCGTACTATCCCACTGCTGGGCACCGTCTCCTCAAGAGCCCGAGATTGGTATTGCAATCATCTCTCAATTGAGGATTACCTCTGTAACATCTCATTGTTTCATATTGACTGTGACTGAAGAGTTTGTTTATTTGAACGCGCTAACCTCGGCAACTACTGGCCCTATTTAATACCTACATGCATGAGGAAGTTTATAGGCATTACATAACGATTCTTAACGCGGATGAAACCGCATGGCATAGATAGTATTGAATAATTAAGCGAGTATTCATATGCTCGTTATCAGAGAACGATATTTGCTGACAAATACGATTGTCTAACGAACTGGTTGTGAACTTCGCAATGTCATTACCCGTATCCAGTGAAGGTTATTCCAGTCACATTTACATTCAACATTATTACTGGTCCAAAAAGTAATAAGTAACGTGAAGACTAACGTAAGTCACTTGAGGATGAAGAAAATTTTCGGTAGAGGTTTAAGTACCTTTGGCGTACGGATTAACCTGAGATTTAAATAAAACTACTTGCATTATATAGTGTAAAGGATTAACAAAATATATTTTTCCAAAATACTTTCAAGCCACTTGGGAACGTCATTGATGTGTGGGCTTTAACCGCGGTCCTCTCAAATAAGAGGCCTAATTCTTGGCCACGGGGCCGTCACCACTATATTATTAATGAAGCTCCACTTAATCCAACTCCATTTGTAATTTACTAGCTGTGCCCCCTGGTTTCACCGGGGTTTTTTTTTGAGAATTTGAAAAAGAATTGCAACGTAACGCTTAGTAATGTAAACGTAACGTAGCCTATAGATTTCCTCGATAAATGGACTATCTTACACTAAAAGAATTTTTCAAATTGGTCCTGTACTTGAGCAGATTAGCGCGTTCAAACAAACGAATTCTTCAGCTTTATATTATTAGTAGGTATAGATTAATACAGGCCTCAAAGACACTAAACTTATATATTAAAATGGCCGTACTATTTTCATTATGGTTTCTTTAATAATTTAAGCTCCATCAAAAGCCTTGTAAAGAGTAGGTATGGTTATGACGTATTGTTACCAGTTTTAGTGGCTTAGAAACTTATTTAGAAGACTTCATAATTTACGTACAAAAGGGTTAATGTTATACGAAAGTTTCTATATTTTGCCAAGAGTATATTAAGCTTATAAAGTCGACAGTTTCTATTTTCTTATTGCAAACAAAGGCTTGGTAGGGTGTTATGTCAGCTTTTTTAGGTTGTGATTAAAAGTTTATGTAATACCTACCTTTTAAAGTAAATTGTAGGCAGTTCGTCGTTACTCGTAGTATAGTGACGCATTCATTTTGTTACTTATATAAAAATCAGTCTACCCTTCGGAAATTCTTTAAAAGAATTATTTAATTAGCGTGTTCTTTGGTGTTAATATTCATCGGCCACAAATACTTCGTATGTCAATCTATAATGTATAATGTTAGCAATTTTCCAAGTAGAGGGTAGTGTGGAGGGGCATTTCCTATAAATAGCCGTGCAGTACCTAGGCAACGCACTTTGCCTTCGGTCGTGTTCGCGTGCGGAAGCACTGCCGGACCGGATTGCGCATCGCAGAATTTATAAGTGTGGTTATTTGTTTAGTAAAGTTTGTTTGTTTAAAATGTAAACTTATTAATTTAATTAGACTTCCATAATAAACTGTGAACTTATTTTTTAAGTCTAAATTCCTTTATTTCCTAAAAATAAAAATAACTCTACTCATGCATCAGAATAACTTAACTTGAAAACAATTGCAATAGCAACGGCTACAATACAATGACGGTTGGTTACTTTAGTTACGTAATAACGGAAGTAACCATTGAATAAGAAACATTATTAAATTCCTGATAAGATAGTTAAAGCCTGTTCTGTCATATCAGTGATATTAGTAGCTGCATTATGGGCTTATTGTGATAAAACGTTTATTTATCAGTCCGAACCTATGCCTCCAACACTTATTTATTATTAAAAAAAAAGCTGATACAGTCAGGTGTAGTAAGTTAAATGAATTATGGTTGTGCCTTTTGTAGCGTACTAACCCAACAAAATATAAATATCCTCTCTTGTCGTAAGATGCTACTACGAGTAAAAGGGGACTTTCATGATTGGGGTCCGTTGTAATAGGGTTGTTTGACCCACAACCCCGGTCGCTCTTTCACGTAGGTACGTATTTTAGGAACGGAAAGCAATCGCAAAAATTCTGCAACACTTGCTACTAAATTTAAAATGCTAAACAACCCACCTGCTACCTTAGTACAATTAAAAGACAAAAGTTGCGCAACGTATCGAACCAATAACCTCTAGTTTTGACGTCGGTTAAAAAGAAGTTGAATTTTTCAACTACCTGCAACCTTTTTATGGCCCACTGCTGGGAACAGGTCTCTTCCACGAAGGCCTGGTTCCACAACGTACATCCAATACAATATAGGTAAAATAAATAAATAATACAACGAATAAAAATAGAGACCACAAAAAATTAAAAAACAAAGGGAAATCCATTACACGCGGTCCGCTTGTTGTGAAAAGGTCATTTGAAAAACAAGGTCGACCATTTAAAAATTTTACCTTACTTAAATTTTTTTACACGCATGAAAACGACCGGGTTAGCCGAACGCCTACGTTATACGTCCGAGTGAGCACTTCTCTAAGCCAAATGGGTACCTACATAACATACAGAATTTTAGACACTCATGCTCGTAACATAAAGGTGAGATAGTCACAAAATTCTATGGATGTGTAGGCATACGTACCCATACGTAGTTATTGCTACGGCGTAGACCCTCTACATGGTTATGGTTTTCCCATATTAAGCTGGTGCCTAAGACTCAAACGATACAAATAAAGTGCTGAAACATCGATAGTTTTAACACGAGTAAGGTCTTTCGGGGCAGAGATAGAAGACACTAATAGTTTAGGAACGAAAGAACATCGTGTCAATAAAACTTCAACTTAATATATAAAATAATTATGAAACTTAAGTGACTGAGAATTATTAAAATAACACTGTTACGAATATAACGCATAAAAATATTTAAATTCCCTTTCCAATTTTATCACCATTGTTTCGTTTCAAAACTGTCACTTTCTTACTTACGAGTAACAATAAAACCAATATTGAAATTCTAATTTTGCGTTTTATTATTTAAACTTGATTTGATGCTATAAAAACTTGTGCCTTTTAATTTTGTACCGGACACAATTTAATAGCGTTTGCTGAAACACAAAATGATTTTAGTATTTAGCATGTTTTAGCAATGCTGCAAGTTCAGAGCTTGTTCAAACAGGACGACGGGAATATTAAAATATTCAGATGAGTTTGAAAATTTTGTATTGTATAAATTTTAAGCTGTATAAATGACATTTAATTTGCCACTTCAATTTGTTCTATTTTAATTTAACTTTTGCGAAGTTTTTATAACCACTCAAAATTAAATTATAAACGATTTAAATTAAAAAGAAATAACAATTTCTATAAACAACGCTTGAACACTTATAGCAAACAGCCTAAAGTCCCGGTTGCTAAATTATTCAGGGTCTAGGGGCTATTTGAGGGAGGGTTATTTGTTACTTATTTCTTCGTATTCTCCGCTACAGAAAGTTTAACCCAACCTTTGACCGAAATAGTTTAGGGTTGGTTGGACAAAACAAATTTCTAACAATTGCTTCTCTAGTTGAATATTAAATAAAATAAGCAATAAAACAAATTATATATAAGCAACTGGTTACCGCTAATTCGCCTGCGCAGAATTAGTATTTTAAGAAATTCACACAACATCTTTTTTAAACTGTAATCTATATGCGATTCTCATGTATAAGCTATATTATTATAAAGTGTCATTAAAATCCATTCAGTAGTTTTTACAAACTTTCCCGTTTTTAATATTAGTAGGATATAATATTAGCAGGATAGCCTAGACTGAACTGTTAATAATTTTCTTAAAAGGGAAAATCGTTAGGTTGCCAAAAATTAAGAATTATATCCAGCTCAATAAAACTTTACTTTCTTGTTTGATTGGGCTATTAAAAACTTTTGAACTTTCAAATGAAATCTTTGGAATACTTTTTCAATGAGTGATAGTTAAAAACTTCGAGGAGGAATTTTTAATTCAGCGATTTTAATTAACACTGAAACAAATGGAAGGCAGGTTTTTTTAGATAAAAAATTATATTATTATAATTGATTATGGATAAATTTTGTAATAAGTGACAAGTTAAACCTTTGTCTTCCAAAAATACACTATCTATGTTAATATTCCTGGAATTTTATTCCATTATTCATATAGACATTATATTCATTACATACCTTTCATATAACAACTATGATGGATTAAAAATGGATTAAAATCTTGTAGAAAAAATCTTCTTGAGCGGCGTAATCACTATTTTGATTTATTTATTTCGGTTGAAAAACTAACACAACCTTTAAATATAACGAAATACCTGAAGATAACATTATATTAAGCAAAACTTAAAACGTACTTAAAAACCAAAAGTAAGAATAACTTTATTTTGTTACAAACAAAAAATTATTTCTTATATCGGTGTACAAAAAACGGAGTTACAGAGCTTCAAACTTACAAATAAAAATACAGACTAATTCAGAACGTCCTCTTTTTTTAAATCCGCTAAAAAACAGACATTTAAAATTCATATTATGTTTAATCTACTCTTATGAATACATAGAGGGGTACGTTGTACAAAAGAGTACAAATACTCTTTATTAGCACAAAGAACATATAATAAATAAATACGTAATAACAAAAAAATTTACATGTAATAAAGTTGTTGTTACACAAAACTTCAGAATAACTCTTACAAAATAATATCTCAGCAACGTTGAACGGAGCAGATACCTATAACCGTCGAGGAATAATAGAAAATACGAAATGCCTTACAAATAGGAATATGTGTTTATTTCTAACTGACAGCACACGTATTGGGAATGGGAGATTGAAATACTTTCCTTTGACCCTTATACTCGTACCTTTTAGCCTTTGAGCATTAGATCGCCCACTAAAAGGATTAGGTTCATTGTATCACATTAAAACTTATTTCGAGACATAATATAATATTGAAAAGTACATTGTATTCGATATGGGTGTGGGTTCTTTTAAAAAATATACGCACGTTATATTTCTACTTACCATCAATGCTTTTTTAACATTTGAGACTGAAATTCTTGTTAAACTAAAATCAAAAGAGAAGGATATCTTGCTTTGTTTATTCTCCCGACTTTACTATGCTCAAAGCTTAAACTTGCGTATCCCTTACCACGTAAAGTACATTGTAAATAATATACAGTAAAACTAAAAATCTTCCCCTTTTGTGGACTTGGTTAAAATTAAATCATCCTTAAAATTAAAGTCTTGAGATATTTTACTTCTGCATAGTCTAAAAGAGGTACAGTAATATAAAATAGAGATTCCAGAGCACATACATTCCCACATCTCTCAGGAATATCGCGGTCTTGGACCGCATACAAATGGAAGATTTAACCCTGAGAGGGATAATGTGAATCTCAGAGTGCTTATGTACTTATATATTTCTACATTTTAGCCGCCTTTTTCTTGTTTACAAATATTATAACCTTTACATCGTAATTTTTTACAACTGTTTTAGGAATCGCAAATCTTTTTGAACGTAAAAACTATATTTTATTATTAACCACATGTTATCCAGGTTTGGGTTTATATGAGTTTTATCTAAATAAAATGGAGCTTTGTCAATTGCTTTATTTATTCACGAGACCACAATAAAAAATATATTTATCCCTAAAAGAACAGACTTAATTCTGTACCCTTACACCACACACCATTTATCTTTTAATCTAAAGTTAGCTAGTTAGGATATAAATGACAAATCGGCCCATCTAATAACTGAAATAAAATTCCAAATCGACTCAAATGACTTACGAAGGTAACGAGCAAAAATAATTTTGCCGCAAAACTGGATTACTAACTTAACATCAAGAATCATAATTAACACAAGGAGCATAATTATAGGAGTATAAGTTACGAGTTAAGGTATCATTTTTCACTTTCCGACATTGCACATTGCTTGTTGCGGAATGATTATTACCATGACTCTACTCGTATTAGTTTACGTTTTTTATACTATTTGATATTTCGGACAATCATTTAATCTTTTGAAAAATAAGTAATTTAATTAGTAACCGCAAACATATTGAAAGGAGCAAAGAAATGGAAATTATCTGATGAAGTAGGTTATGGATTGCGCTATTTGCACATTGCCTGGTAAATCTGTAAGCTTACTTAATCCGCCTGCGTGTTTGATCAGTAAACAATAACCCCCGATCGTGCTTGGGCAACCGACAGCGGCGTTAGATACCTGCTTTATGTACACTGCGTTTCCACACTCGCCACAAATATACAATCACAATAAATACAAAATCTCTGACGTAAACTGTACCTAAATCATTACCCTAAGACCAATGTAACCATACGTTAAAGCAAATCTATATCTATCGATGTTTACGAAAAAAACCCACTTCAAAGTTATCGCGCACATGCTGAAAGAATCATCAAAATCTGTACAGCCAGTCGAAAGTTATGAGGTAACAAACATAAAAAATACAGTCGAATTGAAAGCCCACTCCTTTTTTGAATTAAGTCGGTTGAAAACGGGTGAGCTTCTTAGTTTGATGTTTTAATACGAGTATACTAGTGAAAAGGACATAAATCGTTTTACGTATACTCAAAAGCCCTTATTAATACTGGGTTTAGGTTTAATTGTTCTAATTTCTTTTTTAAATTGCGTTTATTGCGTGACTGAGTTATTTCTTTTCTATTATTAAGCACGTACCTACTAGTGAATGAGTGAGAATCCTTTCGCTTTTATACAAATATATTCATTCATTATTGACCCATTATTCGTGCTAAATACAACGTATTCCTGAAAAGCTATGATAAGAAAACAAACATGTTTCTAGTTTTTTATAAAACAGTAACAAAAATAATATGTTCTATAAATACTATCCAATCTAACTTAACTTCTGCGGTTACGAGAGGATAAATTCGATTACGTACTAAAATTTTATGCTTGAAAATTGCCTCCTAAATTCGCTTGTTTCATTATTAGTGTCATGTTCATGCATTGTTATAAGATTATTAACATTTATTATAAGGAAATTTGATCGTTCTGTTGGTGAGGTTATGTTTTGGTATTAAACTAGTATTTGTAATTCCATTTTTAAATCAAAATTTATATGTACCTACGAGTATACGAGTATATCGTTATTAGAACTTTTTCATTTTCATTGTCAACCACGATTACAATTTTTAACTTTCCACTCGATGCCAGTTAATCATATGGCATCCACGTAATAGCTAATATCCGCAGATAAATAGTATACCTGATTTTAGTTCAAAACACAATTTAAATTACCTGAAATCTAATTAATTTAATAAGGCAGTGACAAGATGAACAAAACTCGCTTAATTATCCGTTGCTGTACAGAATTTTCTTTAGTCTATGCAAACAAATGTAAAAGGAATTTATTTTAATGCTGATCTTATCGTAAGCCGGAAGCAGTGTCACACGCAGGACGACGGAAAAAACCGTTGGCAGTTAGCCGCATCGCAACCCTTTTGAATTGTTAAATGCTGGGCACAGATCTCTTCTAATAACAAGGGATTCTGCTCCACGGTTCCTTCCAATGCTGCCTTCAATAGGCCTTATCTTTAACATTCTCATGATAAGAACCGGGACCGACGACTTTGCAAGAGCTTCAAAAAGTATCAATATTTCAAAAGTTCCAACGAAGTTATCAACCAACTTGAAAAGAACACACACTTTTTTGTCAAAGACATGTCTCCGACACGTCATGCCTTCAAAAACTCGTAAGTAGCGAACTCTGAAAAACTAATTCAGCCTCCATTAAACTTCATTCTTCCGAAAGTTGGAAG
>DWQK01003365.1:0-11654 GCA_018231225.1 Noctuana stator | reverse complement strand
GCACGGGTCTCTCCCCACAACCGAGGAAGGCCTGGAGCATACTCCACCACGCTGCTCCAATGCGGATTGGTGGAGATGCACATATTGTTTTTGCATAAGAATAATAAATGTCTCAAACCACAACTAAAACGATATTAAGGAATTGATATTGACGAATTCCTTTAGCTTGTTAGTTGATTACCGTGTTACGATTATCATGTTAGTTCGGGTAATAAATTAATCAAAATTATGATTAAGATGGGATCTTTATTGCTGATGATGCGTGAAGCGGAAGCTACAACATCGTTTGATTTTATTTCCAAAATTGAATCAAAACAAGGTTGACCTTTATACTAGCTAACAGGATTTGAAGTTTGTTATCCATAGGCCTTTTTCATATTTTTTCATTTCTCCATCAACAACTGACATGTATCTAAAAAAATTTCCTCCCAAATAGTTAAATATAATTTCAATATTTTATGTTAATTTATGTCGATTTAATTTTCTTAAACTGTTATTTTATGACTACCATTTAATTTGTTATTTATGCTGAAACATAAATAAACAATATACTCGTTACCTATTTTCAAATGATATCTAATAGGTATATTGGAAACGAAGTCAGAGTCAATTAAATTACATTATCATCACTCGCAACGAGCGGCGAAGCGCCACGTTGAATTATTCTACACCGATTCCCCTATTATTCTCATTGTTACTAAGAGAAATTATCTAATGTCTGTCCTAAGCGTTTTCTCCCTACAAAAACTTTATTTCTTGCTCGAAAAGTATTTTAACGATGGCACGCGGTGACCGGTCGCCGTCTAGACCGACTTAATTTCCCAAATACCTGTACACAATGGGGCACTGTGGAGTAAAATGCCACGTTTTTCTAGCGACAATGGTCGCTTTCATAGGAGTCGGATAACCGCCTGAGTTATTTCTTTGTAGAGACAGGTAGATAATATATTACGTAGGCAGTGTTCACAAGTTAATTTAAAGTAAGTAAACTAAATACATTATTACCTATAAATAGATTGTTTGATTGTGAGATACATTTGTAGTAACGAGTAAAGACCTGTTACAATTTTCTGTTAATTAATATCAGTAGCTTAGTAAGTGCCTTCATGAATTAAAGTAGGTTTTAAAGACTGACGATTGTGGCTGTGCCTTGAATAAAAACCTGCCTGAAAAAAAAATTAAAATTTCCTCTTTATTATAACTAGAAAACAACAATTTTTTTGCCAAGTATGACAATCAAAATCAGGTCGAATCAAACATGCAATTGCATATTATAGTAACAAACGATGGTGACGACGAACGGTGATACTTGTATAGTTAAATCTTTATTAAAACCTAACTTCTTTCAGCAATCGCATCTACAAGGTTCATATTTAATTAAGTGCGAATTTGAAATATGTTGCGTGGAAAAGGCGTTTGCAGTAACGTTGAAATCTGTTTTAGAATAATTGTTATGAATATAGTTTGGCGACTTCCTGACAATATGCGCCCCGTTGATTTGTTGAGTGCACTATCATAGATTATGCAGCTCTATACACACCCAGAGGGTCATTTCGATTTGCCCATCAATTGCATTTCATATGATCCAAGATGCCACGAGAATCTCTTGTTGTTATTCTAGATAAATGCGGTTCTCGTGGTCTAGGTTTTACTCCAGAATAATAAAATAAATACGCTTTATTTTACACCATAAAAGCAAATGACATCAAAAAGACAATAGATACAATGGACTTTCTTACTAAAAGCGACGTCTTCTTTGACTATTTCGCCATAAACACCAAAATGGCGAAACAGCGGGTTTGGGGATACTCCTAGGGCAGATCATGCATAGCGGTTGTGCGAAGCATGTTTTACAAATTAGTACTTCAGATTAGTCTGTTTCTGTTACCACCTTCACGTTAGTGTAGTGTATAGGCTTCCTTATACTACTATATAACCTGCCCTATTTTATGTGCTGTAAATTTATAAATTGTGTGTCTATTATAATAAACGGAGAATATTAATTCAACATTCAGTAATTACTGACTTCACCAATAACTCACCTTACATAGTTACTCAGTTATTATGAGACCATTATGTAAGAACCGTGTTAGTTTCTCGGTACTTATACGTAAGTAAATGTCTTGTATAACTCTATACAAAGTAGGCATGAAGGTAAAGTATACACGCAGCTTACTCTGTGGTGGTATGTCGGGCAGTAAATCAGCGAAACAGCTCGTGTCGGGTGTCACACGCATGCTCTATGAATTAGTGCTTCCGCTGACCGGTGTACTGTTTATCACCTTTTCGGTTTATTTATTCCGAGCTTCGTGTCCGAGTCCGCTTTGGTTGCATAATGATCGGTTTATGGACATATCTTGTTGTCTTCGTTGATTCGATTGCTCTTGCAAGTTCACTAACTTGCAAGAGCAATCGAGTGGGATTTTTTATTGTCAAGTTATTAGATAAATTTTAATACTAAGGTGAAATAATGTAGTATTAGATAGATATGATCTACTAGCTTATGCCTACTACTTCACCCGCGTTGATTTCATAATTGATTAGATCATTTTTCCCTCCTAGGGACTGAATTTTGGATAACGCTGCAATAATAGGTAACTCATTATTTTTATTGTACTCAATTCATACGAAATGTCATGCAAATAATGTGCAAGGAATAAAAAAATTCGTACAAACTTTTACCCTATATTTCAGCTCCTTAGAGGTTGAATTTCGAAAAATCCTTTCTCAGTGCTCATTTACATCGTATAAGGAACCCCTGTACCAAATTTTAAGTTTCTAGGTACAGTAGTTTCGAGTGTGCGTTGCGTTGATCTGAGTATACATATAAGTCAGTGAGTCAGATTTGTCATTTTTTATCAGCTTTTACAATGCAATATATAAGTATTAGATCTGATCTATAGATTATTATTAATTTAGCGTTCACTGTACAGGTACCCTCGGTATGACGTAAACGTTGACGACCAGTGTAGCCAATTACTACGTAATTATAACTTTTAAAGCGTCTTACATAATCCTAGGCAGTCATAGTTTATAGTTACAACAGTAATCGATGCAAATAAAAATATGGTATTTTAAGTAAAACGTTTATATTTTTATTATTATAAATTGCTTTCAATGAATTGGTTTAGTAATTATATGGATGAACAGTTACCGTCCTAGTATCATAAAGCGAGAAGCAAAATAGAAACCGCAAATATAAACAGGTAGCGAAGTAATACGAGCCAGTCGACATTTGGCTGTTTTCCAGGCCTAGCGATACTAGCAAATTTAAACCTTATTGCTAACAACATAAGGTTATCGGCAATCGCCTATTAAGATCCTGTAGTACTCTAATATACCGACATGCATAGGTGCTTAGCACATTATTATGTAGAGATTGCAAGTTTTCAATATTGATTCTTGGTGTCTTGCAATAAAGCTTAGGTTCGATTGCAGGTAGTTTAACTTATGTTCGTATTAAGGTAGCTTACAATATTATTATACTGAGATTGTTTATTTCAGTACTATTGTTACGGGAAAACGTTTTCAATGCATATGTATTTTATGGACAATAAATACATATATTATGTTCTTTTTAATAGCAACGGTTGCATAGATTAGGTAGATTAGATATATTTAGTGACGTATCTTAATATGTCACATGAAATATACATTTTTATTTAGTTTATGGGTAAGTGAGTCAAATTTAGAAAAATGTGTGTATCTAAAAGTACGGCACAATACTCATTGTAGGTTTTCTTTAAAAGTAAAGTCCTTAAATATCTTTAAACCTTGAAGTGTAAAGGTCCCTTGAATTGAAAGAATCCTTGAGGATTCTTGAGAGTATATACAGAAGAAACCTTAGGCAGAAGAACTGAAGTAGGTTTGTGCAGTCAAGAAGCGGACCGGAAGTGCCTGAGGACAGGTGGCAGCGGAAATGGCAGCGCTTCCGGTGTCGGCCATTACACAGTTAGGTGCTTTGGTGTTTAAAGGGAGAGAAAACACGCAGTATGGGGTTCAGCCAGAGTGGTGCTGTAAGATTGTAGCAAATCCTCAATGCTTCTAAGTGGCACCATTTTTTATGACCTAATTGCATTTGCCATGGTTCACTACAGCCCAAACTCACGCAGATAGCTAAAAGTAAATTTCATTTAAAAAAAAAAAAACAATATTTCTTTTGTAGCAATAAAAGTTTTATGGTTTGCATTTTATCTGCGCTCATTGCGAGTCTACGGCGGAAGTTGTCGTCGTTTGGCAGCGACTCGAAGGCAATTTTTTTCGCTCAGGTGTGGTGCCGCATTAATTTTTTTTCGGTGCTTAAATCTGCTTCCATAAAAATATAGCTAATCGCTACGCGGTGATAGCCCACTGGTTAAGAATTAAGCTTTTTATTCGAGAGGACCGGCTTGGCACCAATGACCATTAGGTTATCACTAGAACATGTGTTTATATTTAAAAAAAAATAAACAGTTTATCCTAAAAGCTATCTAAATGCCTTGACTCTGTTTACAATTCTATTATCATCCTCACAGCCACCTCTAACGCTCCAAGAATTTATACGCCGTTTAAGAAGTCGCGAAGAATATAAATGGGACAGTGCAAAAACTTATCTAAATTGCGAACACGTGTAATGTACGCAAGGGCAATAAATAAACGCACAACACAGTCTAGACTGTATCTTAATCTAGACTACCTGACTCACTCGCTGGTCACCAGTCGTGCCCTTGTGTTGTCTTAGCTGTGCCACATGGAGTTAAGAAACATTTTGGATAACATTAGTAGATACTATTCTCAGCATACTTGTACAACAGTAGGCTGTAAAACTTGTATAGTTCGCTTGGAGGGGGGAGGGGGAAGTAACAATGCTTACCGCTGTCATAGCCGTGAAACATTTCAGCTGTTGAGTTTTGATTGGGGAAGTGTGGATGCCAGAGACAAGGCGACCATCTAAGTTTCCGGGAGTAGCAAGATATCCACGTACAACCCTATTTTCATTCTGTACAACCAAAAATACATGAAATAATAATTATAAAAAAGGCATTCTAAGGGATTTTGGGTACAATCCTCAAGGAGATAGTTATTGTAACTCAGATAGGGTACTCTATAGTACTTTATAAGTGAACATAGATGTTTATGGGTTGTGGAGACAGCTTAACACTGCTGCTTTAAAAAATCTATACAAAGTGTTTTTTTACCAACAAAGTGTACTTTTACGTTTAATATACCGTATCCTCTGGCACTTGTATGGTTGTATGTAAGATAATGGGCGGGCGGGGCGTGATTGTTCACCTCCGATCACCTCGCGCGGGACGCACTCTCCTTCTAACAGCTTCCGATATAAATCAGTGTGATTGCACAGCGCTCCACGCCCGAAGTAATATTGTTCCCAGAGAAACTTTTGAACGAAACTCATTCAATTTAAACGCGAAACTCTTTTATTGAAAGTTTTTGGAGGTGATAGGATTTGGAGGAAGGTTTTGTTAGTGTATCATTTGTTTAATTTTTTTAGTTTTATTTTCATGAAAGACTGGCAATGACATTGCGAGGGTTCAACGGCGGTGACCACTTACGAGTACTATGGGTAGGTGATGGGATGATAATGAAATCTCTATATAATAAAATAACTAAAATATGAAATAGAAAATAAAGCTTCAATAAAATCTAACGTTTAGTGAATAAAATTAAAGTGGATGAAATTAACTATTCCTTTAACTTTTCCATCCCGAAATTTCAGCTTCTAATACAACTTAAATATTTAAAAAAAATATTTTCATACGTAAAACAATTAATTGTCATAGATAACCTTGCTAAATTAAGCTAGAATTAAGTACTTTTATCATACGAGGTTGTGTCGTATGCTAAAGCGTTAGTAAATTATTGCTAAATACAGTCCCGCTAATTTTTATAGAAAAAATTCTTCGTCAAGGTATTCGAAAGTACATTTTTCCTAAAACAACTTGGTCCCTCAAACAAATGTAGCGTGAGAACTGCTGGATCGCATCACTTAAACTCCCAACTTGGAGAAGTTTCTGAACTTTTCCCTTACATATTTTTCATTTATATTTGTCAGTTGGGCGACCTGTGATTATTTCTTTATCTTTGATAGCGAGGGCATAGCTTTATTATTACGTTAATCTTTGTATCTGAAAGATAAAAATTTAATATACTTTTTCATAAAATATTCTTATTGTGCAGACAGACGTTGCATTATACCATCATGACACTAACTATTTGCTTGATTTTTATCTTACTCACTTGATCACTACTAGCGATTTTTAAAATAGCAAAAACGCGCGTCGTAACTAATCTTCATCTACACCTAGGTATGCGCCGAGCAGCACTCAACAGTCCGCTAAAGCCTTCCATAAATAAAATGACACTTTCACATTTTTATCTAAAAATGGATGACATTAATCGTTAGGCGGCCAGTCGGCCATAAATAATTGTAAATATAACTGCGACAGTTTTAATAACGGGGGCTCGGGGGCTCAGATTGTGTTATTTACTGCGCAGGTAGTTGGGCGGCTTGCCAACGATAGCAGAAGATTTTAAAGCTCCTCGCATTTTAGGCCCTCGTAAATTTAAAAAAAACATAATTCAGTGCAAAAAGTGCAAACATTTTTCGTGTACATTCGCTTCATTTTCGGTATCGACTATGCTTTTACGGATAGTTAAATGAAGGTAGGTTAAATTGTTCTGTCGCTGCGAATGTCTTTTTCCTGCACGTTAATGGTAGTGTCGATATACTTTCGTGGATGCCACCTGGCGTTAAGTAGTCACTGTAACTCATAGAAATTCCTGTTCATGATCGAGAAGCCCTATCTAAGACTAAAACCTAATCTGGACCTACTGGACCGATGTGAAAAATTCTTTTTCTATAATTATGATAGCCACAATCATGTGGAAGGTTATAGGCTATCAAGCATTACGTTACTATTCTTAACGCGGGTGAAACCGCGTGGCACAGCTAGTTTAAAATAAAAACCTTGACGCACGTTACATAAAGTCATCCGAGTCAGACAACAAGCCTACAAGGGCCGATAAAGACACGGGAGGGCGCGTTAAGCCAGTCATCTTGTTTTTGTAAACAACCCCGTCGTAGAGGTGCGGCTACGGCGTAGCGACGTAGACCTGAACAATGTAGAGAACGACCTTGTAAGCTGATCTCTGTACCGATTTGCTACCTTCACGGACACGTAAACAACTCGAGTAAGGAAAGTAGATAAAGTTATATTGTTACGATTTAGTTGAGTCGGCAACTATTGAATGAATAGTTGCAAAACTTTGAATGGTATCACGCCAGTCCAAAATTCGAAGAGTTCCGAGTTCGATCTTCGACGGGGCAAAAATTTAAATTATAAAATTGGATTTCGGTCTCGGTCTGGGTGGTCTTTGTTTGTGTCCATGGCACAGGACACAGGAAGTCATAGTGTGGGGCTGTGAGTGTGAAGCGTTATATATTTTATTATTAAAATAATGTATACAAAAATGCGATCAATTACATATTTCATGGTTCATTAGCATTTCACATCAAAAAGTATATTGTCTACATTACTTATGCATAACGCCAGGTCTCACCCGGGGCGGGATGTTACCCCGGAGCCGGACAGACAGACAAATGTGTCGCAGTTAAACATATTCGTCGGGATTCCCACAGGTGGCATTAGTACTCGTACTGTTTTGTTTGTCAAGGGTCGCTGGGACAAAATACGAGTACTAGACAGTATTTGAGCGTTAAAACTTGATACGTCGATGTAAAATGACACAAATGGTTTTGTAGCTATTTATAATTGTTTTAACGTTACGAGTATTTTGGCTTTAAATAATCTTGAAGCAAAATTTTGCTGTGTAACCTTGAAGGCCTAATATAATATATTCGTACTATTTTACCCTTCTCTGTTTTCTTGTCAGGGCATTTTAAAATTATACTTTACTAGCTGTTCCCTGCGGTTTTATCCACGTTTAATCCAACTTATAGTTCCAGAGATAAGCGCGTTCAAACAAACAAACTCTTCAGCTTTATATTATTAGTATAGATTTGAAGAGTCGCATATAATAAAGCCTTTGTAGAAAAATCGTACGCAACACTCGATAATTTAAAAGGTAGCAAAAATGAAAGCCTGAATCGAACCGTTTAGGATTGCCGCAATGTCAGATGGAACTTCAGACTTCGGCAGGTGGTATGGTTCTATGGAACCCTAACTATAGTCAGAAGAACTCAAATCCAATTGAGTTTCAATATTATAGATCGTCAAATCTCCTAATCTCTCGTGTAAATTTCATAGTGGAAACCTTAATCACTGTTTCAATAATTAGATCGCTAATGTACCTGGCGCCATTAAGTTGATCACGTGTTAACGTTGCTCTGAACTCGCTCGCTTTCACGAACTTTTCTAATCTCCGCCACCTTTTGATGTCTGCTCCCTTTATTGCACTTCACACGCGATAAGTCTATCTTAGTAGGTATTCTTTCAAGAAGTTGAAATAGGGTATTGTTGCTTGTTGTTGTAGGTTAAGTGGTCGCTGCACCCCATCGATAATCACGTCCAACCTCAAATGACAGAGGACCTACGAGTATCTGAGGTAAATGGATTGATTGCATGAGAACTAAGATGTAAACCTCAAATAGCACTTTACTAGAACTTGACACGATACTTGGTTAGGAAGTTTGGCGGTGATATTTTCCCAGGCGAACTGTACAAGTTCTACTACTTACTAAATTTTAGAGAAATGTTTCTTATTATAAAATATTATTCAAACAAGGCCACATACGAGCAACAATATTGTGTAAAGTATTTTATATTTGCGCCCAGTCTGTTTAATCTTAAAGAAACCTTTTGGTAGGTGATAAATGTAAATATATTCAATATATACGAGTAGATGAGTATGTGAATCAGCCACATCTCACACTCTACTCGGATTAGAGTTCAATGCAGATATTCATAATGCAACAATAGATGCAATTGACAAAATATCTACAATTCCAATTTCGAATGCTAACCGAAACTTGTCAGATTTTATAAAGACACTTCATTTATTCTGCAATAACGGAAAAAAATTATCGCAGTGTTATCGCTCCGGTACCTACCGCACCGGACGACGACGTAAAAGCGCGGACACTGATGGTTTATTTTTCCGTCGTTAATTATTTCCAGTTAACAAGGTGTTGTCTCTACGTTTATTTATTGCTCTGAAGCGGTGCGCTGAAAGCCTGTTTTCCAGTGCAAAACAACATTTTCGCGTCTAGGAAAATATTTTTTACGCAGCGTTAAGCAGGCATACATTGCTTATTTGACTCGCTTTCAAATAACGAATAATGTAATTTTAATTACGAATTTCTACTCTACTGGAGTTTGGTGGAATGTCTTTGTGGGTTGCAATGACCATTAAGATTAGGTGGTCTGCGCGCATGTCTGACATGGCCATAAAATATGCCACAGCACAATACTTGCTTCAATAAGCACCTAGAAACATGTATAGGAGTAGATATGTTATGTTATAGCTTTGTATGGAATAGGCGCTATGAGCCATGTTTCACAGGAAAAGTCGTTAGTCAAGCTACCTCGGGAAAGAATTAACTGTTGTATTCTGACGCTTATTACATGTATTTTATGGCTAAAGTCATGTTTTTTTAAATATTTTATTTATTATGTAAAAATCTAAAAGTGTTCCACTATAGCGACTTTAGGAATTGGGTTATTTTTGTATGATTTATACAAATTTATACTCTTAAATTTTTTTACATAAGTAGTCCCTATTTTACTGATAATTTTCAACTGATTTAATAAATACCTATGAAAAGTTAAAATTATGTGGTTTTAACTATATATAAATAGTTAATTGATATATAAATAACACATGTTATAAAACATTATATTAAATACGTTGTTCAATTATACGAATATGAACCGCTTGTGAAAGGGAATACTATTATTAGATATTATTTAATATCACTTGGTTGACGTAAAACTCGAATATGAGTTTCCGCTAGGGCCGCAAACAATGGTGTTTTTTTCCCATAAATTCATAAGTTTTATGAGTTGTGATGTTGCCCCTCCATCATTCGTGGCGTAGAGCGGCTTATGGCGTGTTTATGGGGTCCAGGTGGGGAGATAGCTGGTCCCGCCGATTTATTGAAGGACCTCCTTGAGAAATGTTTATTATTTTGAACTATGTCATCTGAAGCTGGCGGTTATTGCTGTATTTTTAGCAGTTTTATGTAGGTTCAACAAAATGATAACATATAATTCATGGAGGTAATATTATTACCTCCTATCCTATCTCATACCTCTTAAATCTAATATATACTCGTATTCATCATCATCAAAATATTTTTTTCGTTAGGATTTTCAAAGTGATTTACAATAATAAAAACAGTAAGCAACTCGACTAACTCACTATAACTAAAAATACGTTACGTGTAGTGGTATTTCATGTAAAGTCGAAACTTTGCCCACCCGATGTCGAGAAGAGTTTTTGTTGCCAGCCACCAGGTGTCGTTTATTAGATTTCGAACTTTGCACAAAAACTATCGCGACGTTGTGAATATACGAGTAGACTCACGCATCGACGCAGGTTGTATTATGCGTTATACTTCTACATACCTTATAATCTTCATTTTTGGTAAAACCGAGGCACACGTCATGACTACTGCAATTAATTTATACTCTGTAGAGTATTAGAGGGTGTGTTAGACGCGTAGCGCGTGACGCGTCAAAGACAATCTTCCCTTTGAAACCGCCTTTTCGTATAATGATGCCTGTCTGGCACTTTGTTAAGCATTGAAATGCAAGAATCGAAACAAATGTTAGTACTGGCAATTGTCCTTTGAAACTCCTAGATTATTTTCTAGACGTATTTATGTCGCATGTCATATATCTTTCTGTAATATACTTAAAATGTCTGTAGGCTACAGTGCTTAGATATAATTTGCGCTATAACTTCTATACGTCACTACATTTGATTATAAACCATCCAATATTCTATAAAACTACACAGTTTCCATTAACATTTTATAACAAATTGTTTTGTGATTGTGATTAGCCTCCACCATTATCCTTCAATATGGTAATGGATATTATGGAATAAACTTAACATACACATAAGTACTGGAATCGTGCGTAAAATGGTCTGTATACATTGTACGGAGGTTTAAATATTGAAATACTGTATTGATAAAAGCTACAGATTTGAGTTTTACTAAAATTATTATATCCTAAACCGATAAAATAATTATATCCTAAATCGATGAAATAATCTGTCAATTGACTCATGCAATTATGATATTATGGTGACTCATGCAATTATGGTACTGTTCATAACCAATAAACATTATGACTTCATAATTGCATGAGTCAATTGACAGATTTTTTATCGATTCAAAGATTATACAATGTAAATAGAATTTATTAAACAATGTTGATTAAATTAAAAGTTTAGATATTCACTATTGTTTACTTTTATATAAATAATACTTTTTGAATGAAGTATATTTATGTATATAGTATTTTTATGTAAGTAGTGTCAAATATTTTATAAACTATAGATTATGTTTTTAAAACCATGTTAAACGGAACTTGCTTAAATTATAAAAAAAAAAAAATATTTAAAAAAAAGTAAAAAAATTAAAAAAAATGTTGTACACACTAAATATTACGCGTTTTGATCTGAGG
>DWQK01003364.1:0-11654 GCA_018231225.1 Noctuana stator | reverse complement strand
AAAAAGAATTTTTCAAATCCGACTTGTAGTTCCAGAGATTAGCGCGTTCAAACAAACAAACTCTTCAGCTTTATACGATACATTAGTATAGATTAGAACTTTTGCAGATCGCCCGCCGTTGTTGCTTGTGTCAAGTTCTTGTTATAATTGTGATATTTGCAAAACAATATTATTTAATTTTATCTATTTTTCTACTACGTAAATAAAATTCTCGTGTCAATGTTAGATGCCAATCTCCTCCGAAACGGCTGGATCGATTGTTATGAAATTTTATGCGTATATTCAGTAAGTCTGGAAATAGTCTGGAAATAGGTAATACGGGTGGTCCACCGCAAAAAAAAATGTATGAACAATTTTTTTTTATTTTTTACGATTTCACATACCTATATCTATGTAGGAATATAAAATTACTTATAACCCTAAATTTTGACTTTCCAGCCACTAACCCTCATTTTTTATAAACAAAAACGTCTGCCGGGTTAGCTAGTTATAGTCAGATACTATTAGCCATATAAACCTTAAAAGATGATAAGATGATATAGATTTATTTTTTCAATCAATCTGTACACATGATAAAGTACACGTATACACTGGATCAACGTTAAATAATACGGTATATCGGCTTTAGGCGCCTTTTGGTTAAGGTAAGCCGGGAGAAAAAAGCCACGGAAAAAAACTCTCGGCACTCCTTTAAAATCAAGTGTATAAATTACAAGTTATTAAGAAACGATGCAGTATAGCTTAAGGCTGATAGTGAGCACAAGTGACAGCTAAGCATGTGTGTTACTACCACTACTATATGTGTGTACTGACATTATTATTATCTGTTGTCGTATGCAAGATCTGACAGCCCAGCCTCTGAGCCGACATGCGCGGAACACATGACGGCGATCCCGCGATCCCACGCCCCCCCACATGTGGTGCTTTATTGCGAAATGTTTCAGAAAAATAAATGTTTGCTCCACGAACATTGATTGATCAAAAACAAAGGGGAGAAAATGGTGGCGTTACTTGTCGAGGGATTTGATGTGTGTTAAATTGAAATGATTGTTTGGTGTGATGTGTGAAGGGGAAGATTTAACATAAACGGATGATTTTTCTTGTGTTTATCCTTCATCAATCCGCATTGGAGCAGCGTGGTGGAGTATGCCACTCCATGCTCTAGGCCTTCCACGGTTGTGGGGAGAGAGAGAGAGCCTTTTTATGCCCAGTGGCACATAAAAAGGGTTGAAGGCAATGCAAATATTATTTACTAGCCTATGCCCGCGACTTCCCGCGTAAACTTCAAAGGGAAATAAAAATGGAAAAATCGTGGAAGTTCTTAAAAAAAATTATGTTACACATTTAGTTAATCAGTTAGTTTTATGTTTCTTAAAAACAATACAATGAAAGTGGGATCCCCAATCGCTTAGGAAACCTTAAAATATCCAATCGCAATAATTATACTGAATAATTGTAGTTTTCAGGATCTTATTATTATTATTCTCTATAACTATTACAAAGACAACACAAATACCTAGACCCGGAACAGAAATCTAAATTCGTCATTTAAATTTCTGCCCTGTCGGGGAATCGAACCCAGGACCTTTCAAATGGTTAACCACCTCGTAGTAACCACTACACCATACGCGTCGTCAAATAAATAAATAACTCTTTACACTCACAGCCCCGTATAAAGACAACACTAACACCCAGACCGAGAACAGAAATCCAAATTTATCATTTAAGTTTCGGGGAACGAACCCAGGACCCTTCGAATGGTGGACCTTAGTAACCACTACACCACAGGGGTTTTCGAAACAAACGAATTGATCTAGATTTAAAAGATATCTCTTGCTCATAATAAATTATAACGATATTCTTAATTTAACTTTTTAACCACATGTGCTCGGCCGTTGCCACCACGTGGGAGAGATCTGATGGTGGCGTGGTGGTTTGAATGTGTATTTAAGTACTTTAATACTGTTGTTGCCTTTGCCAAATGAGATTACAACAACAACAACAGAATTCTCTTTATTGTAGACTGAAAAATAAAAGAAAAACAACAATAGGAACACAGAAATGTTTATGGGTATCTATAGGTACTAATATTATAGAGAGGAAATGTTTGATTTTTTGTGTTTGTTTGAAATGAATAGGCTCCGAAACTACTGGATAATAAATAACTTAACAGGTTATTTAATGCAAAGTTGGTCATTCTGAAAATTTTTATTAAGTATTATTATAACTTATGTACCTACCAGCCAGCAATTAAAATTAAATAAAAGAAATAATTTAGAAAATTCCTTTATCTAATTTTGTAATAAAATTCCTCTGTTCCAATTCCATTTTTGAATTTTAAACGTGAAAATTTAAAATTGTAACAAAAAAACAAGAATTCAAATTATTTCAAATTTAGAACAGTCTTTCTTGAAGTCCATTAAAAGAGTATCGCATTTCGAGATAGTCAAACAGAAAGACCAACCCATAAATAAAAGACTGAATGACTTTTTTAGTACAGTAATACTATATTTTATGAAGACATAAAAACTTTACATTTTCTTTTATTGCTATTGATATAAGCTTTGATGCACATCAATTTTATAGTCCACTAGCCGCGCCCCGCTGTTTCACCCGCGTTAAGAATGGCAAAACGCTTGATAGCCCATAGCCTTCCTCGATAAATGTACTATCTTACACTAAAAGAATTTTTCAAATCGGTCCAGTAGTTCCTGAGATTAGCGCGTTCAAACAAACAAAGAAATTCTTCAGCTTTATATTTATAGTATAGATTTTGTCTGTAGTAACAATACGTCCCACTTGTGGGCACGTGAGTTATATGAAAAGGAAAATTCTGGAAACTAGATTCTTAGTTTCAGAGAAATATGCATGCTTTAGGGTTCTCCATTAAATTCTCAAAAGGTATTCGTATGTAAAGTTTACCAACACGCAATTGACCCGCGTGGTGGAATTTTAAATCCTACGTATTTGAGAGGAGACCTGTGCCCAGCAGTGGGACTTCAACAGGTTTATAGTGATAATATCGTATTAACATTTAAAAAATCATCCCCATATCTATACTAATAAATATAAAGCTGAAGAGTTTGTTTGTATGTTTGAACGCGCTAATCTCAGGATCGATTGAAACTGGACCGATTTGAAAAATTCTTTTAGAGTAAGAAAGTACATTCATCGAGGAAGGCTATAGGCTATCAAGCATTACGTTGCAGCTCTTAATGCGGGTGATACCGGGGGGCATAGCTAGTCTATACTCACATATATATAAAGCTGAAGAGGTTGTTTGTTTGTTTATTTGAACGCCCTAATCTCTAGAACTATATGTCGGATTGAAAAAATTCTTTTTGTGTCTGATAGCTACATTAATGAGGAAGGTTATAGACTATCAAGCATTACGGTACAATTCTTAATGCGGGTGAAACCGGGGGCCAAGCTAGTGAAATATAGAAATCAACTAATGAATAAAGTCACTCTCACCTCCCTGACTGTCGCCATCTCACGTTCACGTTCCGAAATATAAATAAGATTTGCGAAACCAAATTGGATTTTTCAAAACTGTTATCATGCTACTTCTCTATAGTATAAAAAAGATATACTAGCGAAGATTTCCACCGGGACCCGCGAAGCCTTAAACAAACAAAACGCACAGACAGACGCAGACAGAATAATTGCCTCACGAATGGCTCGCCTACATATCGTTATATTTGTTTGGAATAAGTCATAGAATCGTAGCAATTTTCACGATTTTTCATTCGCGATATTTTGCACGACATAAGCGTGAAAAAAACTTTTAGATTATGCGACTCAAACAGGGGCCTTATTCATTATAACATTAAAATCACGTAACGCGGTGCATAATATGATTTTTCAATTCCACGCCCAATGACGCACATTTCACGTATAATTGCACGATTGGCGCGTTTTGTCGCTTTGTGAAGGGGACAACTTATCTGTGGGTATGTTTTTTTTATAACTCCATAACGTCCCCCTAATTTGGATTTTTTAGTCTTAGAAAATAACTCAAAAATTATTATCAATCCATCACTATCCCACTGCTGGGCACATATGTGCTCGAAAACGGGCGAGTGCTAATTTGCGAGGATTTTAAACAACACAAACTTACATTAACATTTTAGCTTTTTAATTTTAAATTAGACATTTTAAATTTTATAATACTATTTATCAATTTTATATTTTACTAGCTGTGCCACGCGGTTTCACACGCGTTAAGAATAGTAGTGCAACGCTTGATAGCCTCTAACCTTCCTCATGAACGTAGCTATCATACACAAAAAGAATTGTTCAAATCCGACTTGTAGTTCCAGAGATTAGGGCGTTCAAACAAACAAACAAACTCTTCAGCTTTATATATTATTATAGTTTAATCACGCTACAGGTTTAAAACGTTTCATAATTTATTAATTACGTTTATTTTACAGGTTTCTTATGTCTTATATTTAATTTTGTTAGGGAGGGTAGTATTACAATTTCCAAACGCTGTTTCTTATCACTTGTACCTCAAAACGCGTAGTAGGCGAGCGTGGGCGCTGCAGATAGTGTGTCGCAAGCGCGCATTAAAGAAATACTTAATGATGGTAGTGGGTTTGACTACCAGTGAGGTCATTCGTAGTCCGGTGCAACTTTCCATTCAGTTTAAAAAAAAATTAACCCAATTTTTTGTTTTAATTAAGTAACCCATTAGTAGTTTAGATCGCAAGCGGTCTCACAAGTTAAGCAACGTCAGGCGCGGTCAGTACTCGGATGGGTGACCGCTAGTAGCTTTCATGCGCGCTTCCGTGCTTCGGAGGGCACGTTAAGCCGTCGCTCCCGGTTGCTATCTATACTAATAATATAAAGCTGAAGAATTTGTTTGTTTGAATGCGCTAATCGCAGGAACTACTGGACCGATTTTAAAAATTCTTTCTGTATATGATAGCTACATTCATGAGGAAGGTTATAGGCAAGCATTACGTTATTATTCTTATGTGCTTGAACCGCGTGGCACGATAGTCGATAGATAAGTCGTTAAACCTGGTCGAAGGCCTTTCACAAAAACGGACCATAAATATCCACCATACTTATATTAAGCTAGCAGGTGCCCGCGATTCCGTGTGCGCAGGATTAGTATTACGAGCAATTCACGCAATATCTTTACAAATTGTAGCCCATGTGTTATTCTGATGTATAAGCTGTATTATTGTAAAGTTTCATTACAATCCATTCAGTAGTTTTTACGTGAAAGAGTAACAAACATCCATCCATCAATACTTACAAACTTTCGCGTTTATAATATTGAGTAGGATTTAAAGCGTATACGAAAATTTATTCTCTAATACACAAAGATGTAATATAGTTTAGGTACTTTGTAAGCGGTTTCAGTTGCAGAGTAATGGTTAAAGTATGTACGCAAAGTCCTACAAACTTACCTGTAGGTAAAGCGATTGTCGAATCAACGCGAAACAAACGCGGAGCGAACGTTCATGCTGTTTTCCTAAGTTAATTTACTGCGTACTTTTCTTTAAATAAATAAAAAGTTTTTTAGTCTAGTTACTAGGAATAGACTAAAAGAAAAATAATTGTACTAGGTAGAGTCCATGTTTAATCATTTTTCTTTTTCATTTAATTTTAATTCAATATTCTTTTCTTGAAATGAAATTGTAAACAAATAAATAATAAAAAGGAATAAATAATTTAATGATAGGTATATATTAAAATAATGTCATTTAAATTTGTTTACAATATTTCTTTTACAGTTTATCAATCTTTTACAATTATTAAAGATAATCTTCAATAGGTGTACATTGCATTCAGTGTTGCCACATATTAGCTGAAAACCTGTTTCTCAAATGTATATTTTTTCGCAAACCGCTCAAAACGTTTTAGTTTAACCAACAGCTTCATAGTACAAGAGCTTGCACACTTCCGGCGCAGGCAAGGGTAGACCGAGAGCCAGTAATCACGGGCTCGGTAGCAAGGATGCGATTATGTGGCAAGACCTCCTCCTAGAAGCCTTATCCGGTACTTCTGTCGTTCTTCCGGCAGGCTTGTCAGTTCTTTAGACAGGACAACTGCATGTTGCATAATATGTACGTAGTAGTAAAAATTATGTAATTGAAATTTCTTCTTACATTAATAAATAAATGTCGCGGGTGCCATCGACACACACTTAAACAATTTCACACAACACACAGACCGTGAACAGAAATTTAAATTCGTTATATAAATTTCTGCATCGTCGGGGATCGAACCCAGAACCCTTCGAATGATAGACTGGCACGGTAACCACTAAACCCCACGAGGGTCGTCAAAGTAAATAATTTAACATTGTATATTTTATTTTAATAAAACATTCGAACATTGAATATTTTATTTTAATTGATTATAAAAAATTATTGATTAATTGATTATAAAATTTTAATTATCAAGATTATAAAAATTAAATAGGACTAAATCTTAATTTTACATTACTTTTAAATTATTGTAATTTACACAAATTTACATTAAACATTATTTTGTAAAATTATTTGAAAACAGTTCAGCTTGTAGCTATAGCTGTTTAGAAAGAAATCAATACATGTTTTAGCCCCAACTCTGTCGAAATCTCAGGCGCCTGGGCGTCTAAGTACATTACTTTGCATATCATTTGCATTTAATCGTTGTTCGGTGTTAACGACACTAAAATTGTCATTATCATATTCAAATATACCTACGTCATGTGGAAATACGGTGCCATATTGTAATGCGCTCGAGAGTTACTATATATTACTTTACATATAATATATATCCCTCAGAACTTGCATAACTGAGAGTTCTTTATAGTTAATCGATTAACTGTGTGGTATAGTGGTTACCTTTCGATGCTATTCAATGGGTCCGGGTTCGATTCCCGATGGGGCATAAATATAAACGATGAATTTAGATTCTGTTTCCGTCTGGGTGCTGTGTGTGTCCATAGTATAGGGAATACTAAGTGAAGTGTGGGTCTCTTAGTATGAAGCGTTATTTATTTTTTTGCCTACAAAAAGCTGAAATGTAAGCACAATTTTATTTGTACTTTAAAAGCAGTATTTTTACTTAATGTCATTTTATTTTATTCATGTACGAATTGAACTAAAAATTAACAAAAGGTCACAGCGAAATTCTTTTGTCATGTCACGCTGCAAAATTTATTGCAAATCAATACATTTTAAAAGAGCCATTTTATTGCGCAAGTTATTGCAGTGCAGTGAAATTTGTTATAAAATATGTTGGAAAATTATTGTGTTGGAATTTATTGTTTGAAACTGAAATTCGAAAGAAATATTTTCATGCCAATTACCACGGGTTCGGGTTCGGAAATTCATTGATTTAAAATATAAATAAATTATGTATTAGGTATTTACTAAAATAATGATAAATAATAATGCATTAAAAGAATAAAACTAAATTTAAAACAAAAATACAGCACAAATACATTTAAAAAATTATTAAAAACTTCGCTTAACTAACCTACTTAAGGTATAATTAGTTATTTCCATTTATTCTTTATTCATTACTCGGGTCATTGTATTGTTTAAAATTAAATTATTAAATTGATTAATAATTCTTGTTACAATATTTTTTTTATTTTGAATATCAAAATACAGAAGGCAGATTGATACCAAAAACCGGTTCCATTTTTGAAATTTTAATGAAATACAATTTTAATTGTCGAACTTATTTATTAATCTATATTTTCTTCTTTTACAGGAAGCCTGTAGCTTATCAGCTAATCATGACAACAATACAAACTAAGTTTAGTCGCTCCGCGCCTATGTCGTGATTTAGTGACAAAATTAGTGTGCACGGTTAGTTAGTTTAATTGTGACAAATCCTAGTGAAGTGAAACATTAGTGACAAGATGTGGAGGTGATTAAAGGACATTACAGTAGTGCTATGTGCTGTGTAGTTTTCGAAAATCAAAATGTGTGCCAAATTCGGAATCTCCTTTGCGGTTCTATGTGGTAAGTTTTTTAATTTTTATTTTTAATCGGGTACCAGGCGTGTATAAGTTGATAAGTCGAAAATGGATATTTTTCAGGGCAGCCATTTTAAAGTTCGAAGTTTATTTTTAAATTGGTATTTTATGTTTTTAAATACTTTTTTTACTACAATATTATTTGGTACTTTAGTTAGAATGTCATATCCCATACCCTAGTATTAGACCCGTCGTATACCCCAGTCGAAATTTATGAGGTAACAAATATAAAAAAAATTGTGTCAAATTCAGAACTTACTCCTCTTTTTGAAGTTGGTTAATAAATAAATAACGCTTTACGCTCACAGCCCCGCACTAAGATTCCCTGTGTCGTGTGTGCCATGAACACACACACAGACAATACAAACACCCAGACCGGGAACAGAAATCCATAGTTAATTATTACATTAATTTAAATTTCTGCCCCGCCGAGGATCGAACCCGGGACCCTTCGAATAGTGAACTGGGGAAATCACTACACTACACGGGTCGCCAAGTAGTTTATAATTAGCACCAAAAACATGTCAAGACCTAGTACTTTCATTTCTACATTGTTATGAATATTATTCTTTGTAAAAACAAACACATAGGCACTTAGAAGTTATTACGTTAATAGTTCGAAATGCAGTTATGTTTGTTTGCAGTTTAGGGTTCCGCTTTGCATAAAAATATAAAGGCTTAATTTTAAACATCAATGTGTCTGTTTGCATTCTTCAAAAAATTTATGGAGAATTTCCGGGTCATCACGATTTCTCACGACACGTTTCCCTCCTCCAATTTAGAATGAGTGTAAATAAAATATCTTTTTTTTTGTTATGAATTATGGCGAACTTATATTTATTTACTTAATAACTTTATGCACCCATATTGATTTTGTGTAATTTAATTTAATTTTTACGCAATTTTTACTTAATTTTTAATTATTAAGAAACCGTTTACCAATTCAATTTAATATTACGGAGCGCGCGAAATATTGAAAAAATATATTCGGCATAAATTAAGAGTGAGTGAATGAATGAATGATATATTTATTTGCTTAAAATATGCGTACATAATTGAAATTGAAATCATAGCCAGCATATTTTACTAGTGATGTAGAAGTCAGATATTGACGTCAGTTAAACCAAAACGGAACGCGATTTACAATTACAATTTTAAGTATTTTAATTTAATTTTTTGTGCAATTTAAGTATTTTAATTTAACTTTTTAAAAACATTCGGTGTGCGTGAATTAAGTAAGTATTTAACTAAATAAAAGTTGTTAGCGTGTCATAACATAACTGCTTTACCTCGTTCGAAGTCGGACATTGACGCCGGATGCACCAAAAGGGTAAGCGAATTACAATTACTCGAGTTTCATAGCAAAAAAAGATACGGAACCGCAGAACGCACGTCACATTTACACTGAACTGGTTTTTAGTATGCATTCTTCTATGCAAATAAAAATAGGGGAGATTTGCCGTTTGATTTGGCATTAATTGAATGTTTTCAAACAAATAACAAATTTCAAGTAGTCACATTGTTCCCGAAGCATATATTGTTTGACTTCGTGACTTTAGAACGAGTTGTTGCGACTTAACTCTAAATTAATAATTAAGTGTACTGTACCGGATGTTGGTTTTGTTTTAATTAGTCGAGTACCTTCACTAAGGCTTGTGGGAAAGGTTTCAAACTTATTTCTGTGTAATTATTACTTACGAAGGTTGATGTTACGGCGCCATACATTGTTCCGAAAAACGAATTCAAATTAGGTTTCATGGAATTCATTGCCAATTTTGTGCTTTGAAAAGTCGCTTTTGAATATTAAAACGAGCGAATTTGATTCACTTTAATTTTTCGTCATAGTCGCTAGAGGCGCCACTGGTCGTTGTAACATGAAACTCGATGTCAAAATCGTGTTTAGTAATTTATTTGTACAAACATTCGTTTAGTAAAGTTTTATTTAAGTCAAGCCACGAATAAAATAATAATTTCACATTTCTCTATTATTAAAATAAATGTAAGTTTCATTTACAATTCAAAATAAAAAAATATCTATGTAGGTAATTATAATTAAATTTAAATTATAGTTAAATATAAATTATAATGAAATGTAATTATAGACAAATGTAAATTTTATTAAAAATTATTCATTTTTATCTCAAATAATTATATTGGAACTAAGTAATTAGTACACTGCAGTTAAAAAACACAAATTAATGCATTGCATAATATATTTTATTTGGGAATATTGTGACCACTTTTAACTTAGTAGATAGATACAATTGAAAGAAAATCCCCTGTTTTTAAAGGAAGTCCCTTAATAAGAGATCTTTATAATTATTTCTTTCTTAGAAACCTTTAAAAAACTGAAGTATCAATCCACCTGAAATAAACAAAGCATTTTAATCCCGAACTTCCTTCAGATAATTTTGTACCGGAATCGGGCAAGAACCGTGCTTAATTGTTACTCATTAAACTTAATTTGGTAATCAACAATAAGTGCACTTGGTGAAGCCTTCAGGGAAATGGAAATTGGACTGATGGTAATAAGATTGGAGGGTGTGTCTGCGGGCGCTGCTCTGGGACCACTTTACCATTATAGTGTTGTAAATGGCAAACATTTGATAGAGGAAGGAAGACTGGCAAGTGTCCTAACTATAATTATAATTATTGTAGTTAAACCTACTAGAATTACACTTTTTAAACACCTTCTTACATTTTATATGGGCAATACAAATTATGACGTCATAAGTTCTCTATTAAACATCAGGTGACAAACATTTTAATTGTCTATTTCTATTCGAACTAAATAAAAATATGATTTATTAAGCAATTTAATTAAATTAAATTTTCAGAATCAAGTTTCAGAAATAAGTTGAGAGTTCAGAAATATTTATGAAAACTTACTTACCTAATGTTTAAAAATTTTCAAATTCAAAATCTTTTAAAGAATCTTAAAATATTTGCTTGGGTATACTCGGAAAATGGCTGTAAGTATATTTTCAATCAAAGCGTTCTAAATCATTTAAACTCGATTACTTTCTGCGTCGTAAACCTGAAACAGTAAGAATCAGCTTAAAATATCCCCAAATATTTTCCAGATAATATCACAAATTTCACCGTAAATCACTTTAGAATCCACCCCTGAAAGCAACACAACTGCAACCAAATCAGATTAGTAAACAAAACATCGGCACCAACGAATCGTAACCTCCCAAATATCACGTCGTCAGGCGTCTTGTTTCAGTTAATTGAATTAATATTTCAGATAATGGGTCCCGGGATTCAATTAAATTGGATGACTCGCGTAAATAACTAGAAGGCAGTGGGTGATTAAAAATGGAATCTGTTTAATGGACGCTAAAGTTTGTTTTGTTCTGTTTTGTTTGTCAATATTTTGTATTATAAATGGCGAAGTGATAACACAATTTAATAAAATTTTATTCGAAAATAGAAAATACAATATATTAAATGAATAAAATAATTAAAAATTATTTAGACAGGATTTATTCAAGATTAATAGAATTAAATGCACATCAAATATTTCTATTAAATTTCTTTAATCATCACTACATATTATAAAACAAAGTCGCTTTCTCTGTCCCTATTTCCCTATGTAACTATGCTTAAATCTTTAAAACTACGGAACGGATTTTGATGCGGTTTTTTTTAATAGATA
>DWQK01003363.1:0-11654 GCA_018231225.1 Noctuana stator | reverse complement strand
TTTCTCTCTATCTTCCTTAGTGCAAGCATACATAATATAAAATATTTCTATTAATAAATAAACAAAACCAAAATATTTTAAAGTGATCATTGTTTAAACGATTCGCGATTCCACGGTGTAGTATTTTTAATAAAATTTGCATTGCAGACTGAGCATGAAGTGAATAATTGAATTGCAACGAGTCAAGTGCTGGAAAAATAGACGCGGGAACGAAATAGACGAGGCAAGTACAGAATGACACACTTAGGGGAGTAATACCGAGCCAATTTCTAGGTATATTAGGTTTATTCTGTATTATTCTTAGAGAACTTCACACTTATCCCAAAGAGACATGAAACGCATTTCGTTTTGTGAAACGCTCTCAAAAACGCTATACCTTAATAAACGTATGTATGTAGAACCGCGCATAGCTCCGCTCGTAATGTAGATCGCAAGCGATCTCACTGTTAAGCAACGTCGTATGCGGCCGTTACTCGGATGGGTGACCGCTAGTGGCAAAATTTCACGCGCGCTTCCGTGCTTCGGAGGGCACGTTATGCCGTCGATCCCGGTTGTTATCGATAGATAACAGTCGTTAAACCTAGTCGGAGGTCCTTTGGACGGTTTGACTACATCCAACACGGGTTGGCCACTCACCCGTATCTCCAACAAATCTGCATTAGAGCAGCGTGGTGAAGTATGCTCTAGACCTTTCCCTGTTGTGGAGAAAGACCCGTGCCCAGCAGTGGGACATAAAAAAGGCTGAAGGCAAATAAATGTATACGATTTATGAATTAAAAAAACCGAATTTAAATTAAAAGCCTAAGATGTTAAAAGCAAAATAAGCTTTCTACCTACTCATAAAAAGTTTTAGTTAAGTATCCACTGCAGCGCTAAGTACAACATTTTGCACTTCACCTTAGTTCTTTGGCTGTGCGAAGTTTCAAAGGAGGATGATAAATGGATGCTACACCGCATACTTACCTTGCAAGTGGCATACGAAAATAAAAAACATCCTATCTATTAACTGTTAAGAAATTTTTCATACCTGAGTTAAAGCTTTTTACATTTCTTGTTGGTCACATACTTTTTTTAAAGGAAAAACCAATTTTTTTAAGAGAAGTTTACGAATATATTTAAAATAAAATTGTAGAGAAGCTAATTCTACACCTGGTCACTGCAGGTTGAATACTCACTTATCAAAAATAGCTTTTACTTTCGATCCAACCTGTAGAATCTGTAATGAGGTAGAGGAAACTTCCACCCACAAACTCTACGACTACTGTGTCGCTCTTACTCACTAAATCGAATACTGGACAGTAGCCTGGTTCATTTGATAGATACTGTACCAGACATACTCTTATATACAATGTACGAGTAATTTAGACATGCAAATAAACATCCGCACGCAAGCAGACTCCTAAAACACATTAAAAAACCATTCTAAACAGTTGTAAAAATATTACAGAGTAAAATTGCAGTGAAATGATTTTTATAGTGGCCGTAATTTCAACCGAGTTTAACTAATTTAATTGGTTTTGTTTCCCTGCAATGAAAATTAATCTTCCGTCACAAACGACAAAGCTCGGCCCGCTCGCTTTTAGTGCCTTGCCTGAATATTTGCATTTTGCCTGTATTATTACACGATGGAATAGTTTACATTATTTTTAACGTTACATTACATATTGACAGCCTTCCTTTTGCCCTGTGCTGTGCTGTAATCTGGCCGAGTATTCTAACACACTTACTCGTACCTCCGGCCACTAATAAAACTTTTCTATAACCAAAAAAACGTTGTGTTAACTAACAAATTTTTAATAAGTAAGTATTATGGCTAGTGAAACTCGATATGGGGCTGTAAAGTACAAAATTATGCACGAGCCCTCTTAACAGCACTTTGTGAAATGTAACAAAGTTTAATAACACCGGTAAAATGCAAAGATAACGCGAGTCCGCTAAAAGCATTGCTCCAAGCGAATTAGCTTTGTGCAAAATGCAAAAGATGGACCCTGCTAAGTAAATAGTACACGAGAATCAAATTATTAACTTAATTGTTAGATTTAAGAGAAGGCGAGCGTTCACTTTTTTTAATTATAGAAATAAGAAAATTATACATATTAATATTAAAGTAAACTGTCCCACACAATCACTGTTCATCGCAGATAAAAATAGGAACTATGCCTAAAATCAATTCAGAGCGCAAATTGTTATTGCAATTAACTATAATAATTTATAACACCACCCAGTTGGCAATATTTGCGGTGTAATTACTTCAGCTTCCAGTTTTAATGAATCACGTGTGTTTATAGTGAAATATTTGCCCTACTCGATAAGCATTAGCTGGAGTTGATTTATGTGGCGTTTGGTTTGGAATTATGCCGTTCATTCCGAAATTATGTATAATAATGAATTCCAAAAAAATTGTTATAATACATCGCCTATCATTTTCGATAAATTGATAAATGATAATGATATATACCTATATTATGCTAACCTAGATTATACCTACATTATGCTAACTGTTACTAAAGCAAATGTTAAAGCAAATCCAGTAAACAGGCATGCAGGCCACTAATTAGAATTACTAAGACCACTGATTTTATTAGGGTCTGGAAAATGAACCTAATAATTTTTCAACAGCTTTGTACATCATATCTAATTACTGTACAAAGTTTATGAAAGACAAAGTCATAAAGATCATTTCATACGTAATTATACATATTTTAAATGCTTGACCTTTTCATTTTTACAAAGAAGATAGCGACAGTAACAAGCGTTTACGCTGCGAGTCAAAGTGACGACCTATTTCTGTGAAAAAAGGCTTTCCCGGGTGTAAAAGGGCGTGAAATGCAACCTAGCCTTTCATATTTGATTGTAAACGAACGGCGGCCTCAATAGCCGTTTCAATGTACTCGTAACTTCTGAAATACCGTATTATGTCATAGTATATCCATCTTAGCCCCGCGTTGCCGATTTAGGGCGTAATTTGACAGCGACGGGGCTTGCTTTAGTTCCGTGCGATCCGTCCATGCCATGAACACCTAAATTAAATATTCCGTTCTTAACGTGATACGCTCGCCAAAGCACACTCAATTGTTACGTTCGCGCTCACACAAAACCGCAATAATTGGGTGGCGTAAACAAAAAATATTTATTGGCGCGAGTCCGTCGACCCTTGGATATAGGTCACCAGGGATGGCAGCCTGCCAGCCAGGACCGTCGTCAGATAAATTTTGTACACACGCTTTTGTTCAGGACCATCCACCAAAAGCTGTTTATGAAGTTTTCTGCTAAACTTCTAACTTTAAAGCCCCTGGTTATCAAATTCTAGAAATAACTAAGAAAAGTAAAACAAATAATAAATTTTGCAGATCAGAGATCCAAATCATACACTTTCATTTTGTATTTTTCACCTTACATTAGAATATTTTGTAAATCATACATAAAAAAATGGAATGAAATTTAATTGCAGCTAATGGTAAAAGAAAAAGGCCGACAGTACAAACTTTAAGTAACATTTGATTATTTAACTTTGAATTGCAAACAAATAATATTTTCTTTGAAGTATTTTAAATAAGCATAGAAAAAAAATCCATAAGAAGTGATTGATCAAACAGGACATTGTTAATACGTGAGATCTAACATAAAAATTAATAAAATATCACCTCTAAAGGCACTATGTACGAGTATCTTTATTATACCTATGCAGTACATCGTTGATACTGTAAGCGGTCAAAGCTATGAAGTTTTATGTGTTTTCAGAGGGCGTCGATAGTCGGATTAACTTTATTGCTTCATGTAACCCAACACGTTGGCGGCTATTTACTAAGTCGCACATGAAGCTTAACGCCGTCAAAAAGAGTGTTGTAAATGGTTGAAGTAACAGCAAATGGCGGATCTTTGTCTAAGAGCTAGTATATGAAGTATATAATCGCATATTAAGTCTTAATATAAGGATTACAGCCGCTTGTATTCATAACCAGATAAGCCCTTTAATCCTTTTGTTAGCGTAACAGAACTATTCAAAATTTATTACGCTATAATAGTCGATTTTCGCATTAACATAATCTAACATGTACCTATCTCTTTATTATATATGAGGTGTACGCTTAAAGTTTTACATAAGAATAATATAAGTATATTAAATACATCCCAAAAAACCCCACTACAAAATCACCTATCTAATTTTCCAGCCCCTTGGGAATTTTTGGAATAAAATTGTCACTAAAAATCCCCACCAGATATTAGAAAACAAGTTTTGTTTTGAGAGTTTTCTCTTCCCATTCATGTTCGTAGCTTTAATAAGAAAACATTTGAGAGCTTATATTTTAGTAAGGTGATGTGAAACGGAAAATTGACTTTTATATAAATTGTAACTCCATTGAAAATGCACGTGCTGTATTTTTATCCATAACATTTTTTTATAGGGACATTTCGCACTACTGTTTGTGCTATTTTCATTTTTAGGTTTTATTTTTGTGAAGATTTATTTGACAAAGCTACTTTTTCTCTTTATGATGGAATTGTCAAATTCCGTTGAATGTTTTATGAAGTTCAAAGATATTGTACAGTTACATTATTCTTACTTACTGTCTAAGTATAGTTGGTAGTAATGTAGAGTTTCTTTCTTATAGATCACAACATATCTTTTAGTAATTATCACCAAATAATATTCGACCTTATAATATTATTTATTTTATTTTTATATTTTACTACATAAATTCTCTATGTTTTAATTAATTATTAATTCATCCAACCTGCTTTTATTCTCTTCGTAATATTTGTTCTTTTGTCTGTCATTCTCCGAAAAGTCTTAAATCGCGAATAAGCTCAGCAATAAGATGGCATTTTATTATTTCATGATAAGATCCTTTTATTTTTTTAAATTTGTGTGTACAATAAAGAGTTATAATAATAACAACAAATATATATATCTCCACAAATTAGATATTGCAACAACAATGCGACAATAACAATGACAACATTCTAACTAAATAAATATTATTTAGTTTTTAAATAAATATTTCTCAAATACGAGTACCTAATAAAAGATGTAGTGAGCACAAACCCCATGTCACATGCGAGGTTGACAGGTAAAAAACGCAGTCATTTGTTTTTTTTCTGTGTTACGAGCACTTCATGCTAAATGAACAGTGGAACAGAAATATTTTAATAAAGTTTCAGTAGCACGGTATGTTACTTGCATATTTCGTTTTCATATGAATAAATGGTATGAATAAATTGGTGTTAAAATGTTTCACAAAGTTAAGAAAATTTTTAATTTATTTTTAGGCGGTGAAGGATGAATACTATATACAGCTAAGTGATTGTATTTCGTGATATCCAAAGCTCATTACTTTTATCTTTCCGATAAAATTTTAAAGATATAAATGTACCTATTGTAATAAATTTATGTATCATTTGATCTTTGTTAGTGAAAAATATTGGCCGGCTTATCTTATTAACGGAATGCGATTGGTAAAATATTATATCTTATAATTTTAAATTAATAACCGACAACTGACAATGCTACCAACATTGTGTTGTTGATGTTTTACCGTATAGCCGTATAATGCATCCTGGTTCTTTCTATTTTGGTAAGGTGTAAAAAAGTCGCTGTACCCACCTGCTTTTAACAGCCGGAAGTCTGTAAAGTATGAAATCGGATCTACGGATATTAGAATATCGTCGGCTTCGCAAGGAACGTTTCAATACGGACTTGGTCTAGCGTAAAATTTCTAATTTAGCTCAGATTTTACTGGCGCCGCTTAAGGTGATTCAATAGCACGAAATTTACGATAACGTGAAATCCAAATATTCAATTATTTTATGATCGGCTGCTCAAGACAGATTGAATGTTGAGAAATTATTGGCTTTTTACTTTTTCTTTCTGAACTAAAATTATGGACTAATATTATTTTTCAAGTATATCGCATACTGTACAGTATGTTACCAGGTATATAAATAAATAACATGTAAAAAAATATGTATATTAAAGAAAAAGATAAGTACTTTACAGAAAAACATTATATTGTACTAACGTTAAGCAGTTACATATAAAAAATAAAAATAAAAGAAAAGATTAATCACAAATTTTCACCTTGTTACTAATTGTGGATATTGTTTTAAGAATGCAATGCATGCAAAACTACTCATTACTTTCAGATACAACGAAATGTGGCTTCTCCTGCCAATAATTTACAGACGTTTGGCAAGAAGTAAGGTTACACGATACAGCATCGTAAACAAGCGAGATATTCAAAAACATTTTAATGTGTTTTGTTACGAAACAACAAGCAATTTAAAATTCAATTTGCAACTTTATTTTATAAATAAACTGATATATTTCCAAGTTATAAAATCAATATAATCTCATTATTATAAATTAATTAATTACTCAACCGATAATAACATCTACAATAATCTAGATCAGTCAGCTAGGTCGGCCTAAATGGAACCTAATAGAATTAAGCCTAACGACTTACAGTTTATTACTTGAATAATGGTATCGAGGGATTTATTCAACATTAATTCCAAACCAGATAATGTTCTTGGAAAAGAGATGTCCCTAAACAACTTTGGAGCTTAATAAAGACGTTCAACTAATAAAGCGCTTTGTGGGTCGCGACGAATATTGAATAGAGGCAACTAAGTTAATGTAATAACTAGATAAAGGCGACTGAACGCAGCTTAATGAATTCTGCTCCAGTGCTTTATGATTGATTAATTTCTATATGAGGCCTACCTCTCTTAGCACTTTAGGTACAAAGCTGGAGGTACGTCTATTGCCCGCAGTAGTCTTATAGAGTTATATTACTTAAAGTTAAGCGAGCAAAAAAAAGATTGTGGGGTCTTATATCGAAAAAATTGGAAAAACTCGGTTCCGTTTTTTAATGTTTGCTACTTCATAACTTTCGACTGGGTGAACGGACTTACATGATTCTTTTCTTTTTTGAAAGCTGATGCTTCCCATTTAGTCCCATTTCAATTTGATCTAATTCTGACTACGGCATCTATGAAAAAATCATATAAGTATCAATTAAAGTTAAGTATATGCGCGACAAATTAGAAGTCGGTTTTTTCGTAACTCGAGTTATAAACATTAATTTAGTGTTTCGCATAATATTGTAATTTTTTCACTATATATGTGTTGACCGTGGGTTGAGTGTGGTCAGACACGTAAAATCAATTTTGTTGCTTCCATATTGATACTTTTATTCAGTGAAGTACTGTTTGTTTTACACTTCGGTTATATTAAAATTTGCGGCATGTAAACTCATCAAATCAATATTTATATGAATTATACTCACTCATTACGCTAATTGGAATTATTTGTAGCTTTGTGATAATGAACTTGTGTGACTAATGATTGACTTTATCTTGAGTCTTATAAGGATTATTAGGTACGGTAAGTACTATAAAATACAATACATTATGTACGCAACTAGCGGTTCTATTTCCTTTAAAAGTGGACAAAAAACGGTTAGCAGAGAGGAGAGTGATCGTGGTAATTACCAACCTTAATTAGTTTCCTTTAGGTGGGCAATAAGTTTGCTTCTATTTTCATCCGCCTTCAACAAAAAGGAGGCGGTCTTATGTTTGTTACCTCATAACTTTCAACTGGGTTAACGGATTTAGATGGTTCTTTTTTATTTGAAAGCTAATGCTTCCCGTTTGATTCCATTTTAATTTAGTTCAGTTCTCATTACGGCATCCATGAGAAACCATGTAAGTCTTTAAATTAAGTACTCGTATGTGCGTGACAACTTTGAAGTCGGTTTTCTTCGTAACACGAGTTATAATTATTTGCATCTCCAGATATTAATCGTTGATGAACTAGACCTGGCTAGTCATGTTAAAGATATGGTTCGAGGGTCGCATTAATCTATCTAGTCACTAGATACTATTAACAGTATTTCAAGGAGGAGAGGACTTCTTGCAATAGGAACCGGAATACATAAAGTTAAATTAAGACCAAACAAAATGAAAATTACAAAAACAGAAGCACTGTTCAACATTACAGATTTACAAAAGACTAATGGCGCCAGCAGCTAAAAGTATGAAGACTTTCCTCAATCAGTAGTCATTCTCATGCAAATGTCTATTCTGTTGAAGACGAGCCACGTTCGGCAGAAAACGCTTTCTAGATTGATAAAAATACCGCTGTATTTTTAAAACCGACTTTGTAGTAGCGATAATGTTGGAGATTGAAAAACAAGGGCGGTAGTTTTTTATTATACACAGATTATATTAAAAGTGAAAGTAAAATTATACGACTGTCTACAGATAAAAACTCTTATTACGTGATATTTATTAGATAACTAGCTGACCCGGCAAACTTCGTACCGCCAAAAAATAATAAAAAAAGCAAAATTGAAATACATATATTTTTATTTGTGTTAATAAATATATTTTATAAGTTTCAAGCGAATCGGATGAAAATAATAAAAAAGCCCATACAATTTTTCGTCGTAAATCCCTACGGAACCCTAATAATTTCCGTTATAAAAAGTATCCTATATGTCAATCCGGCATATAAATAATAACTTCACCAAGTTTCGTTCAAATCCGTTCACTGGTTTTCAAGTGATGCTTCCACAGACAGAACAGACAGACAGACAAAAGTTTTAAAAAATACCTTTTTGGCTTCTATATCATTAATTAAGCCGTAAAAATTTCGAAAAAATATTTAATGTACAGAAAAAATATTTCTACAGTTTTATTATAGTATAGACTTAACTGAAAGTTTCCCATTCTTTCTCTCTCCAACAAGACTTTTGCGTCTCTCAATAATACACTATTTAGAGTACCGAGAGTTTTTTAAATTTAGAGCGACCTAATGAGTTGGCATGGCTTCAGACGTTGGAACTCCAGCACAACGCCAGCTCCGGCCTCATTCTGAGCGACCACAGCCTCGTGCTGCAGAACGTCAACAGATCCGCAGCCGGCGACTACAGCTGCCTCGCGCACAACCTCGAGGGATCCTCCACCAGCAACCCGGTGTCCTTGCAGGTCCGATGTGAGTACACGTTCGAGTCTATCTCTTTATGATGGACCAACTTCAAAAAAGGAGGAGGTTGGCAATTCGATTTTTTAATTAGGTCCAGTTCTGCCAACGGCATCCATTAGAAAACCATATAAGTATTCGATTTAGGTATGTGCGCGACAACTTTGAAGTCGGTTTTTTATAAATTTATAAATCCAAGCATTTGACACTCTTACTGACAATAATTCTACCTCAAAAACTGTTTGGCTCACTCTGACATTTCTTTGGAGCCTTTGTTTGAGATATGAATCAAATTAACTCACTAAATTAGGTTAAAACTACTTCGAAACAATCTGCGACTATTTCGTGTGATACACTACAATTACTATAACTTAAGTCTGGTTTGCAATACTCCAGCTTAATTAATTTAATACAGTAACAGACAAATAATTTTGAAAATAATAATTTTAAAATCCGGAATTTCTTAACCGTGTTAAGTGGTCGTTATGGAAATGTTCTAAAAAACATGCCGAAAACTGAATTCACTTTGGTGTGAATTGTAATGAATGAAAACATTTCAGTATCAAAGCAGTGGCTTGTTCAAGAATTTCGGTGGCTGAAATTTTGAAATGCAAATTAAATTCAAGTTGCACGAGGCAGTTGAATGGGGACTTTGGTTTTTGACATGATTTCTTTAAAATACATTAAACTCAAAAGAGACACAGAAACTAGAAATTTAATTCTGCTGCCTCCAACAGTGCAGGGGCACGGGCTGATGATGGTGGTTATTTTCTTCTTATAATTATTAAGTTATTGTTGTTTTAAAACTACGATTGTTTCTCACGTTTCTCAGTTTTTGCATTAAATTTTAATATGGAAAAATCGCCAAAATCGCCTCAAGTAATTTAGGAACGCCTCTTATGTTAAAGATCGTACCAATTGCGTCAAGGTATGAATCACACGGTGTACCAGTAACAGAAAGTATACCTTAACGATTTTGCAAAACTATTTTAATGGCGGTGTAATTTCATGGATGGATGCAGGTAATTCTTATTTATTGTCTGCAGATACCCCAATATGTTCGTCCTCTCACGACGGCCAGGTGTACGGTGCTTTGAAGCAACAGATAATTTTGTTTCACTGTATCGTCGACTCCAATCCAGCGCCATCCACGTTTTTATGGACCTTCAATAGCTCCGGAGAGTACAGCGAGTTGCCGCCCAGGTAAGTTGGCATTACAGTTGGTATTCCCAACGAGAAGTTGTAGAAGGAATCTTCGAAGTGTTACAGGGAGATAGCCTGTGATCTCAAAATCCACTGCAGAAAAGCGTCGCAGGAGGATCTAGCATATGCTCTTCCAACCTCCATGAACGAAGCCTTGGCCTATCTCCTTGAGGGTGTACAATTTTATTCCTATTAATTCCCACTGACAAATCCATAAAGATCCAAGCAACTAACTAACTAAAGCAACACAGTACTGGCTAAATTATGCGACGAAAATTTCTATTCATCGTCTACCTAAAATAAAAAAAGACCTGGTACAGACAGACGATAAGACTGACGGACAAACGGTGCCAGAGCCCTAGCAGTAAGGTTCCATTACAAACTTTTACGTTAGGTAACCTAATGCAAACTTCTAACAGTTTATACACTTCAACGGGCTACACGTCAACTCTGCGGTTTACTCCGAGCTCCGACATGGATTTCGGCGCCATATCCTGTTCAGCCATCAACTCTGTGGGGAAGCAGGACGTTCCTTGCGTGTACAGGCTGGTGGCTGCCGGTAAGTCAGAAGCTATAATTTTGTTGCAAAAATCTTTCATGTCATTCTGATCATGGGGTATTCAATATTCCTCATTTGCTTTAGGTCTTCCAACTGCACCTCAAAATTGCTCAGTCCTAAACCAGAGCCTGGATTCCTTGCAAGTGGGTTGCACTGAGGGTTTTGACGGAGGCCTGCCACAGACGTTCAATATGGAGGTTCTTGAGTTGCCTTCCATGATTGTAAGTAGTTTTTACTTTACGGTGTTTGTACTCATTTTCACTGCAGATCTTTTGTGAACCGATTTTAATGATCCTTTTAATTGAAAGCTGGTGTTTCCCGTCCCATGAAATTGCACTAGTCAATGGTTATAACGCATCAAAATATGACATCAATCAGTACTTTGGTTCCGCTGACGTTGGAAATGGACTCAGAACGCAGGTCTACTTGCCTCTACATCCAGCTTCAAATAAAACCAAGATCTACTGCGGTAGCCACTAATCATCAACTTAAGGTATCCTGTTGTTCTAGTTGCGGCTGAACACCTCTAACGTCACGCCTACCTTCGAGGTGTTCGAGGTGAGCAGCAGCTCCAGCTACTTGCTCAACTTGTACGCCGTCAACGCCAAGGGGCGAAGTGATGTCGTCACTCTATATACCATTGCGTTGCGATCGCCCGACAAGTACACTGGTGAGCATTCGTGTTTAGTATTTAAAGATGGCTTTCTGCTCACGGTCGATGTTGTAAACTTACAACAATTTAGAGTTTCAGGTAGATATGTAATATTAACCTTCCTTATTACCGTAGTAAGTTCCCAAATGTAGCCATGTATGCCGTGAAGCTAATGAGGCAATTCAGTTGTGTTTCGGTGGAAAGGTGCAGTTGCCGGCCACACTTACACGAGGCGACCATCAGCCTCCGGGGCA
>DWQK01003362.1:0-11657 GCA_018231225.1 Noctuana stator | reverse complement strand
TACATTAGTTGCCAATCTCTCGAAGTCATATGTCTACGTCAGCTGTGATGCAACCGACGACGATTAGGTCCTGGAGGGCGAAAAATCTTCGCGTTGCGTGTGTTATTCTTTCCATTGTTATTTAAGATTAATGTAGATCTTCTATCGATTGTTAAGATGATAGCGGTAAGTTTAATAGACCGCAATGTTAATTCTTGTTGAAGTAGGTTATAATGTTACTAACAGTTAGAGACCACTATCCAGACTGTATAGAGACTAACTATCCAGAGAAGTAAAATAAAATGTAAAATTAATTGTTCACACACATGCGCTGAAATCAGTTTGAAAATATCAAAAAATAAAACGAAGTATTAAATAAAATGCATTATTATTTCAGACACGATTAATGGATTAAAATATTTATATGAGTAACCATAAAACAAAGTGAATCCAAAACGGTATTTGTTTTGCTTGTACCGTAGCTAGGATAGCTCGTAGTTGCAATAAGTGCATACCTATTACCGCTATTGCAATAAATAATAGAGGCTGCATTTTAATGTCAAAAGTATTTAGGTTAATGGCCACAAATTTAATGTTATAACGTTCTAATTACTGTAATATATTTAAGTATAATGCCATTGAAATACGGTAATCATTATATACATAGAAGTTTTGTTTTCGTTCTAAAGACTCGTTATAGGACAGGACTCTACAATGGTTATCCATAAACATATTATATAAACTATCATGGCAATTTAAATGTCATTTACCATAGCTAAGTAAGTATACCTATTGTGATTGTTGAGAACAAAGTCTAAGTATATTTAACAGTACTGTACATAACGCGTAATGTTTTGTTTCCAGAACACCGGTGGTTGTCGTTCTGTGAGCAGCACGGGCGCGGGCGCAGTGACGGTCGCGAGCGCGGGCGCGGGCGCAGGCGCGGGCGCGTGCGCGGCGCGCATGGCGAGCGCGGGCGCGCAGTTCCGCGGCGGGCAGCAGTGGGCGGCGGCGTACGCGCCGCAACCCTGCCGCTACCCGCCGCCCCAGCCGCAGCCCTACGCTGCGGCGCCTAGTCCTTATACTCCCCATCAGGTATCGTGGTTTTATTTTATGCACAAACATAAAAAGCCTTTTTAACCGACTGCATTACTTGAAGCCGTAGTAATCTGCTTCACTTAATTTATTTCAATTTGTAATTAATAATTATATTAATTACTAATTTGCGTTCTTAGCTAAAATTTAAATTCTTCCTTGATATTTTCGATATCGATATTATTTACACTTAAAACAAAAATGTAACGTACCAAGTATGTATGTACTTGAACAGACAACAAATTATTTTAATTTACTTCTTACGAGGTTAGCTCATTAAATTATTTTGACGTTGTTTTATTGCATCGCAAATTTCAATTATAACCACGCACACATTAAAAGCCAAAGTTGGGTCCTAAGCACTCAAATAAAATAGGTACAATACCATCGCCGAGCGCGTTCGTGTATTTATACAAATTAAACTTGCTTATTAGTTTTAAAGTAAAACAGTTAATAAACAGGCGAAAGCTAATTTATGGGCTAGCACAATGAATGTCAAGCGCATACAGCCAACTGTATTGGCCTGCGTTAATGTACAATAAATTATCACCGTATTATTAGCATGGTAATTATCATCAAAGTGTATTAACATGGTAAGCCCCGCCGTGAAACGTCTTAAGGTAAGTTCTTGTGTTTCGGTTGGGAAGAGAAGATGCTGGAGAAACGATATTTGAGCTAACAACCTCAGACCTCATGAGTGACCATATAGGTGACCAGACATTAATGGTCACAGCAAACCATGGACACACATATTTATTTATTTTAGACTTGCCTCACGACTGGCTATGACGGCGACGGTCGTATCAGGCTGAAAAGTTTTACCCGCTATACACCTAAAATAAAAAAGTTAACTAGCTCACACCCTGTTAATGTTTAGACAATAATAAAAAAAAAACTGTTATATTACAGCAACTACATTTAATAAGAATCAGTATTGTCTGACGGGCAGTAGCCGGCTGGATTTGCCAAAACCAACACTAAATTTGGAACAACTAAACAGAAACAGTGTAAGGCGTAATTAACTGAGTTGAAACGTTGACATCGCTCCATCAATCCATGCTCCGCTTCATACTAACAACACAAACAATATTACATGATTAATGTCTTCTTGGATCACTTTAACATAGGAAGCGGAACGTGATTTGCATGAAACTATATAATGTACCAGATTATGCCTGCGGTTCTTCTTGCTTCTCGGTTCTTACTGATATTATATTTATATCTATTAATCTTTATTTTAAGAATAATGTTTTACAAATGTTTAGTGAAAAACTTTATTTTCGCAGTATGCCTGTGCTGCAGGTAAAATCGATTAAAAATTGATTAAATTATAATGTTAATTTTATAAAATATTAATCGGTTTTGATCATTCTTGATACTCGCCGGACATAGCTCCAACCGACTACCATTTTTTCCACGACTTAAAACAATTTTTTAAATGTCAGTAAATGTTCTTCCCAAGAACCAATACAAAATGCTACAGTTTGTTTCATTCTGTGTTCTACCGCTAAATGACACACATGGCAGAAATGTATAGACAACGAGAGGAAAATATTTGTGTTTTGAATTATTAGTACAAAACGGCAATTTAATACTTTAGACCTTTATAGGTTAAAATTTGTTATTTTTATTTATGTTTTATAAGTCTGTAAGAGACGCGATTCTTAGTGCAGATATTTTAATATTTTTCAATTACCTAGCTAAATTTAAAAATATTAAATATTTTTAGCCTTAATATTTTTAGCTAGAATTCTAAAAATATATATAATTTAAAATGGGTCAATAGTATTTTTTTAAGTAGTAGTTGTTATTCTTATAATCTACCCTTAATAAATTTATAAATTAATCTATTCGTAGTTTTTCATTGAAACACACTTAGGACACCTAATTTTTTGTGTCAAAGTATCTTGAAAAATCTTGAACGCTAACTGAAGTAAGATATTTTTAATCATTAAATATCAGCTCATTAGCAGCGAGTGCAGAAGGCAACACTATTATTTTGTCTTCTTTATTTTAATACTACCAGCCACGGCAACAAATCTTAATTAAAATTTTCTTCAACAAAGGTTCTTGTGCTTTTGAGAACCATATTTTTAAGTTTCAAAGTTCTTTATAACACTGATTATGAAGTAATAAAAGCGTGTGTGCGAAGTGTGCGAACATTAAAAATTCACACGGAATATGGAGAACATTGGTGTAATTTTTTTTCTTTCTATACATACTTACATGACACATATTGCGTTATCTAACAGTGAATCAAATTCGACACAATTTCAAATTTGGGTAGACTTTTAAGGGTTCTATTAGAGTTCTTTAACCCGATTTTCAAAGAATTGGTCGCTAACATAAACCAGATGTCATATTGAAACAGTATTCACATTGGCGCGCTGCACCCCCACCCCCTCCATAAGAATCTCGTAAAAGGAATTTCTTGCGTCCTTATCGCTTTCTGAAATAAAATGTAGCGCTCCGCATCGTACGTGTTTTATTACAAACGTCGCCTTTAGGATTTATCTCATGGCCGCCCGTGCCATGTACCTACCTACTTACGAGTACTTGCTTCTTTCACGCCTTTAAATTTGTATATTTACTTAAAGTTTTTAATAAATGTTCATTTACATTCATTTACATTAATGAAATTAAATGTTAAATCTTTTTGAAATTAATGAAAAATGTTTTAATTAATTTTACGAACATTATTGGATATCTTATTCGAATTTCTTACTCATAACCATATGGACTTTGAGTAGTTTGCTCGATTGACCGCCTTTTTTTGCCGATAACGGACGAACGTACCTAATCAACGTATAAGTGACGCACTTCAAAATTGTATTGCTTTATCTTCAAGTTGGAAATGCCAATGCCTCAATATTTATATCGATAATGGTATTCTAATAGGCATGGACATTAAAATATCAGAGTGTTGAATCACTCGATACGACCATGTTAGCAGAGAACAAACCAAAAAATTGTAAAAACACTACAAACGACAAACAAACAAAAGAAGGAAAAGATTCTGAATTCGTCGGATTATTTCTGTTTTTATGTAATTTCACCGGAAATAGGTACATAATTATATAGCAAATGTAAACCAATTTGATGGAATAGTGATCGCCCGCTTTAAGGAAAACATTATTGTGAAAAACTCGATTTTTTTTGGGTTTAATTGGTTATTTATCTTTTAATATCAAGTTATTTTATTACGTAAGTTAATTCTTACACTATTAATGTTTGTGCATTACTATTTTATAGTTAAAAATCCACCAGGCAATCATGGACATTATGAACCTTAGGAAATATGTAAAAAATAAATACCTATATAGATAAAAATACATAGTATGACAATGAAACGTTATATTAGATACAAATCAATCATAAGGTTATGAATTTAAAATTAGAAAGAGTATACTAACTCATTAGTCTTATATATTGTTTCGATTGTACATTTTTAACGTTGCAGTTACGAGTATCAATACCATCTTAATGTCACCGCCCGCTCAAAAAGTTGAAAGTTTGATTGAGTTGAGCAGTTTTAAAGCAACGGTTAAGTATCTGTGACCGGTTGATTAATGACTGGTATATGTCAGCTGTCAGGGCTGTCACAACGACGCAGCTTGTTAGATTCATCGCACCCTCGCCTCGCCCAAACGTGCCACTCCTAAATGGAGGTTACTTTTTTGGTGAAGGGATCAATGTTTTTTATCGTAAGGACCGACATAAGTATCTAATTCACTACCGCGTTATGTCCACGACCTAATCTCCGCTACTCGGATGAAAAAATGTCCTTTTACTATCCACTAGATAATATTTCTGTATTTCGAAAGGCCCACGTCAAAATAGAGCAGGCTTTATTTGCCGCTTACGTTCATCGAGTCATTTATTATCTTCTCGTCCATTAGGAACGCCTAGGTGTCTGCCTCACAGACCCAACTACTCATTTCCACGTGTGATCCCCCTCAAAATTTATGCTGATGTATTTAAATATATGCGGTGCGACTTTTTGTACACGAAATTGCCTTTATTTGAGGCTTTTTCGCGAATTTCTCGTTTTGAGAAACAACATTCATTTTATCATAATATATTAAGGCATTATGCTTAACATACTCGTATAAGACACGATAATATCTATGTATAAGGAAGCAGGAAATGACGACGTGACTATTTTCGATTCGTTTATTGACTTAGTGAACATAATAGTTTATTTTAGTACAATGAGTCGAGGCACGTCCCACATGTGCGACCCTCGTAACTCGGGGTGAAAGTATAAATAAACAAGGCTTGCTGATATCTGTCATCCGATGAATTAGATTTATTTCTACCATGGCGGAAGGTGAAGGACCCTGGCCCCTCGCGAGTGTCGGTAGCTGAAACATGCCGACTTTAATATTTTGTGGGTGAATTTCACAGAGCATTTAGACTTTACGGTAATGAATAACAACGCTGCTCGACCTCAAGAGTCCTTAGCGTAGAGATTAATATTTTCTTGCCGGTCCTCTACCGTTGTATCCTTGCAAAGGGATCGTATATCTATAGAGATTTGCTTACAAATTTCTTTGATATTATTATGTATCAGGGGTCGGGACCGATTGTGCTGAAAAAAGGGTTTTTTTCTGTAGTGAGAGCGGGTGTTTTTTGTTGTATTATGTTAATGTTGGAGGCCGGTCCAGCTGCCGATATTTAAATTTGTGAGCAATGTTGGGCGATTTTTTCCTATCGCTAGCGTTTGACCCTTGTCGACGGTAGCTTGAGCTTGTTAATATTTTTACTGTTAGCTCTTCTTTCATTTACTATAATCAATCAATCCAGTGTTGTATACAGATTTTGTTCATTAACTTTTCCAAATAAATCATTATCACACTTAACTAAAGCTGTATTCTTAAGAATTTTAGTAATCTATAGGAAGCAATACTGATTGCCTACTGAGGCACATCCATACCTTTAATCTTGTATATTAGTTTTTTGTGAGCAAAGAAATGGGTGATAACTGTCTAATATTAACTTAGCTCGTTTTTGTACATCGAAACCATTTTCTCAAAATTCCAGAGAAGTCTACACGATATAAAACTTACAAACCTTAATTTGTTTGTAAAAATATCGCATTTACCTTTATTTTACTAATAAATTCACATTACCTACTTTATAACGTAATAATATTATGAAATTTCATAAAGAAACCATTTCGCGTGCAATAAATCGTGATAAATTGTATTCAGTTGTAAAATTTATTTCCGGGCGTCTAGCTAGTAGACGTTAAATAGATCTAGCGATACTCTGATTGAATCGACGATAAAACAAATGGGACGCTCAATTTAAACAGATTGAATGGGATTTCTGTTTCATTTCGTGAGGCTCTGCCATGAATAGCGGAACCCTTCCGAATGTAATGCATCCGCTCTCTTCAAATTTCATCGAATTTATTAATGCCCGCCGTTTCGCCTTTTATTCTTGTATAATTGTATTGACTACTTAGTATGCTTCTGGTTTAAGAATAAGCGATGGGCAGTGCCTACTTACCTATCGATTGTTTGATATTAATTTCTGGAACCGTGGAAATGATAGAGAAGTGGTAGAAAAAATAAAAGTTGATAAACAAACAAAACAGCAGTAAGCAATTGCTATTTTGCTGATAAATAAGCGAATAAAAAGTTTATATTATGATCTTTTCTCTCCAAACCCTCCTTTCATACATTGGGCAAAAGAGGCCTTCACACAATTAACAAACTACTTCAACATAGACGGTTAATAGCTACCAAATAGTTTTTTATTCGAAATTTTGCTAATCAAATCAACATACCTAATTTTATGCACCTTAACCAACGACATTAACCTCCCTAATCACACGACACAAATACAGAATGCATTATTTAACATCGCTTACTAACATTTAATATTAGTACAATATTGAAGTTGCGAAACTTTTGCATTGTAATTTTACGTCGAACATGTGGTTAGTGCACGCACGCGCTGCGGTATTGAGCCAGGACCAACTGTTGAGTTGAGTGCCACTGCTGGGCCCGCTAGCCGCCACCCCGCTCCCACTCGCCACCCTACGCGGTGACGTCATCCATCGTCACAGCCGTGTGCGTGTACAATCGGAACGTAGATTTAGCTTCATGTCACTTTATATTATAATAAATGGTAATTATGTATGTATTGTAGTAAGAGAAATTTATGGATCGTTATGATTCAGTTCTGACTAAAACTTGATGTAGGTATTTACGCAACGCACGCCCTGATACGTTTAAATAATTTCCTTTAAAAGGGATGCAGACACCAATCACAATTAATTATAACAATGTCTAACAATTTTAATCGAATTATACTCGTATTGATCACTTAAATAACGCTTTAAAAATTATGCATTTGTTTTATTAGTTACATTGTGGCATTTTGACAGCTTAATTAAAGTATCTCATCTCCCATTAAACGTATTTTGTAAAGATAACTTACAAAGAAGTAAGTTTGTTATGAACATTACTTATTAGGTACATACTATTTATTCAACAAACCCATTTTTATTTATCTATTTCACACTAAGTACCTATATTTTTCACCTTTGTTATTTATACACTTTCTAAATATATCCAACATAAAGTTTCCGCCTTAAATTATTCCCGTTTCCCAAAATTACCGCAACATAAACGGCGATGAAACTCTCAAAGCAGAGTAAGGGTCCTCGACGAACAGCGTACTCTGCCGTCCTGTGCATCCTAACTTGACTCTATGATGGCAATCTAGCTACACATAGGTACGCAGCCAGCTTGTATCCTGGCTTACCGTGTACCGGCAATTCGTGCTACAAAAAACGCTTTTTAAGTGTAAAAAACACTTGCGTTCGTGCATTTCATGCTTTATTGCAAGCTTAAAAACTCTTTTGTCTAATAATGATCTCTTTTTCATTGCACTCGCTACACATTGCGGGTTTTGTGTTTCGTAATCATTGTGAAATTAGTGGAATATGGCAAGTAAAAATTGTATCTTGAAACTTTTATTACGCATTTATTTAATCATCTCTGTGAGATTTAATCTGCAGTTTGGTGAATACCTATAGCAAAAACTGTAACGGACAAGTCATCAAATCTCAGTCCTTGATGACGTACGAAACTGGTTACTGAAGCTGATAATACATATTTAGATAGACTAAACGTACCTACTGCCGTCTTTCACATTCACAGCTTTTAGTCACCCTGATATCCCAAAAGCGAATTCGTAAATTACCTGCAAACAAATTAAATTAAATCAGCGGAGTTCTCTTAAATCAATACATTTTTCGACCATTTATCCTCTCAAGCTGCGGCGAAGTAAGCAAAAGAATCTCATTTTTGTACTAAAACCGTGCATCGCAAAGTTTAGCAAATACTCAACGTCAGAAGTTTGTGACATGTTTGCTGAGAGATGATTACGTGTTCGTCAAGTGTTATCAGCCTCTGCCACCCTCCAACACCTGTCAAAGTCTTGTGAATTGATTGGAAAGTCTCTTATAATATGTTGATAAGAGCCTTATGCACTCATTAGATACAAGAAGAAAATCTTTTGAAAATCTTTCCGGTTTATGTAACTACTCAAAAGAAAATACTTATTCATTATTTGCTTAAGAACTATTTTTACTAATAATTTACAGACAATGAATATAAAGATCAGAGTATATTGTGTCTTTGTAACATGGTAAATACGATATGTAAGTATAATCATGGAGTAAGCCAGCTATAGTGACTACATAAAGGAAACGAACATTAAAGCGGTTGTTCGAAATAACTTACCTACCTGCCAAAATATCCTAAGCAGATCTTGTACCTACCCGTACCTATTCCGCATAAGGGTGAATGTGGTATACGCAAAACTATCCAAAATGAGCTATTAGAGAAGTTTTAAACTGGTTCAGCCATATACGAGCAGCAACGAAACAAAACAAGCGAGTTCAGTGGGTGTTCTGACTCACTTAATGACCCATCCGAAATTCCAGACAGATAATAAAGTTAAATTGAGTAAATTGCACAGGTGACCGGCATAATGTGAACTCATTGCCGGTATAGTTTTAACGACAATAATTGTGCATTTTGCTCTTTAACAGACACTTAAATGTTGTCTTTTAATTATTAACAACACACGGCCTCTTAAGATAAGCCAATTAGTCACGTCAATACTTACGTTCGCTTGGTTGCTTTTAGGTACCAGAATATATGTCTTATTTTACATGTAGACGTTTCACAATTGTTAACGATTTTATTTAATGGGTATAAAGTTAGTGTCATTAATACGTAAAAGAGTGTTATTTGCTATTTAATGTTGTCTTGCGACATTCCGCAATCGTTTACAATTACAAGCCTTACACAAGTTATCGTTCGTGGAGTTGTTGTGTCAACGACACTCACACTTTATGGTTTTAATATGTAAACTAAATGCAAATAGCTACACCATGTAGATCTTTACCTCGGCAGACACTAATGGTGCGAATAAATTTCCTTAAACAATACACGTTCATTCAGCATTATCTGTCTTTATAAACCAGCAATCGCTAGCAGCTTTTATCGGGTCGTTTTATTGCTTTCTTACTACACTTTTCTGTGCAATTTTACGTTCAATCTTTTGCTAGCGTTTTAAGTCAATTTCAGTTTAAATTTGAAATGAAACTCAGATAGTGCGTTTTCTCCAGATATTAACATTTTTGTCATTTTTAAATTATTCATTATATCATCTTACCGTATTGTAATAACGTCATTTACATAAAATATTCACAAAAACAATTAATCTATAAGAAGCAAATAATCAGAATACTTTTCATTAGTCGTAAAAAGTGATGGCAATAAACCTATTCTCTGCTTTTTGCTAATCGACTACTTCCTTCTACGTGTACAGTAACTGTAACTCCATAAATGATACAAACATTACGGACCACGCCACGTGCAGTTCTTACCGTTTCCTGTTCGTAGTTCCTAGTACTTACTTACTTACTAAATAATTAAAACATCAACAAAGTATTGGGCTTTGTAATTATTTTTAAAAAGACAATTTTCGACTCTTCCTTGAAACAAGCGCAATTAATATCGTAGGAGCTTCATTCTGGAGTCGCGGCATCACAAATAAGTTATCATTCCACTTAATAGCTTTTGAAGCTTACCTACTGAATAAAATCGTTTTAAAGTACCCATAACACTTCGCGCACATCCCGTCGCTATCCCAGCGTGGCATAAAGCGGATTTGCTCATCCCACATTATTTGTCACTGCTTAATGCAATAAAAGCTACAATCCCGTGAACAATCTAGCCGATGGCCAGCATCTGGCGACCCTACAGTACAGTACGTGCGAGTCGATTAAGTACGCGTGCTCAGAATCGGCATTCGCTCATTACCCCTCCCTATTCATTACCCGACTAACCGACTTGTTTCACCACAAGCGAATAAAAAATAACGAAATACTTATAGAGAATCTTGTTAGAGGTGACAAATGAGGAGCTGAATATTAAGTCTGATAACATTATGTTTTGCTACTCCCACAGATTTTTTTCAAAGAAAAATCTGAAGCATCCTTTGTCCTATACAAAACTTGGTAGTTATAACACTAATCATTAATGCGTAAATTCTATTAATATGTACCATAAATGTGGACGTTTGTATGTTTAGATGTTTGGTACATCGTAGAAATGGCTGATTGAATTTGAATGAACTTTGGCACTCAAAAAGTTTATAACCTAAAATAATACCGGTCTACATAGTTTTCACGTTAACAAAATCACGGGAAATCACGGGAAATAGCTTATTACTGCTTATACTCATAGCCCCACACTAGTGTTCCCTGTCGTGGGTACTATGGATACACACAAAGAAAATGACAAAAAAAAACAGAATCTAGAAGCAAACTTCTGGAAGGAACTTTGGATAGGAGTTAAATCCTCCTTGAAAGTCTGATACGATACCACGTTGCATATGCTGAGATTGACTTTTCAAATGAAATCTTATTTATTTTCCCCCTGGAGCGTCTACGTAATAACTAAATGTTTTTTCCTCGATTCTTTTTGCGTCTTTTTAGCTTATTTCACTATCATCCGCTCGATGGTGATAAGACAAGTGCTTGAATAACTGATGGTTGGCGCTTTAACACGTCTCAACAAGAGCAGTTATTTTCAATGAAGTCAACCCCTTTCCATCCCACTCATTTCGAGGACGGACTTGGGGCGGCATAAATAATGCCCGGATGCATAGGAATGACTCCGTTGATTATGCGAAAAACCTTAAAAATGGGTCGGAATTTATTTTCCTGGCATTTTAACAAAGTTAGATAATATATGTTCTTTTTATTTGGACGCTACCTTGCATACCTTTCTCGCTTAAAAGTCCGTAATTAAAACTCGTTATTTTTTAGTACACATTTTTTTTTCAGTACAATTACCTACTATCCTGACTTTATTTTGTAGCCTGTAAAATAAGGAAGCAGAAATGTGTAATATTTTGATGTAGATACCACGTGCGTGCTCAAGTAGAGTATTTACTTTTATAACTGGCGTTACGAAAAAAACCGACTTCGGAGTTGTCGCGCATATACTTAAATTTAAGACTTAGGTATAATTATAATTTTCTGCCGCTGT
>DWQK01003361.1:0-11658 GCA_018231225.1 Noctuana stator | reverse complement strand
TGCTTAACAATGTGATCGCTTGCGATTCACACTGCCAGCGGGGCTATGCGCGCTTCAGCGGGGCTATGCGCGCTTCGAAATATTGATATACCAAAAATTAAAAACAAAATGGTTATGTCGGACCTATACATAAGCACATAATATGTGGAATGCAAGATTTTTTTAAATATAAAAAAAAAATATTCCGGAATTTGAAAAATAATTACATCCGTTATTTTGATGACTTGCAGCTTTCTACGACAAAGCGTTCTACGCCGTAGCAACGTAGACAATCTACAACGTTGTTACGGCGATTTAAAGAAAACCATCACAACACTAATATTTCACTGCAAGTCCAATCCTACTTCACTTCCTTTCAATTCTGGTTTCAGTTTGCAAAATTTTCATTCAAAATTAAACCTTAAACATCAGAAACAGAGTTGTATTTGGATTTACACATGAATTATTTGATTCGGTTTGCGTTAGTGGCAATCCATTGATGACTTTGTTTTGTTAGTGATAAAGCTAAATATTGTATGTTTTTTCGCTACCCAATTCTCACCTATACAATTCGCTATCGGCTCTTTTCGCACGCCTTTGTTCCTAATGTTCATTACGTATTCTCTCTACTGTTATTGAGGGTAGATATAAATTTTATAGGTTTTATTGTTAGGTCGCATCTATTGTGAAGATTCGATTCGGGTTTGTGTTAAGTTTTTCTTTATTTATGCGCTCTCGTGTGAATACAGTGTTTATCACTTTTAAATAAAATCTTTTAGCTCTAAATAAAATATTTAGATTTCAATGTTTGATCTGCCGCGCCGTCGACCGCGCCCGATGTTGCTTAACTTGTGAGATCGCTTGCTATCGGTACTATAAGCTGTACTATATTCTACTATTGAATTTCTCCTGTGCTTGCAAACGTTGTATATACCTGTTGTATGTAGTATAGTGTGTGTGTGTGTGTGTGTGTGTGAGCACACACTCCCAAATATGCTTTTGGAGTTCATAACGAATATTTCTAACATTTTAGTGGAAAAAAAGTCTTAATTTTTTGTTAAAATACTTTTTAATTATTTTTAGCCTTTAGGTCAAAAGATTAATTTTAGGCACTAACTAAATAAATCTGATATCTGTGTACATCACGTGTCACAGCCGCGTGGTAAGATCGTAATGCGCGGTTCGGAGCTATTAACTTTTATCGCGTTATCCGTGTGTAGATTGAAAGCAAATTGTGCGCTTTATTTTCATTCCGTTCGCCTTGCAGCGATCGTAAGTGAAAAACTGTGCGATCAGCGCGTTGAAGTAATATGCGTTAAAGTAACGATGTTGTGTTTATGTGATGGGATTTTGATCTTCAATTTTATTACTACATTCACGTACTAATTTTGTTGGGATTATAAACAATATCGAAGTATAAAATATTTTTGTTGTTCTAAAGTTTTTTAAACTTGAATAAGTAAAGGTCTGTGTCGTTTATGAACTATGTAGTTTTAATGATTCGTTTTAATATAAAACAGCACATTTTTTGTCTATGTAACGTGTATATAGGGCACAGACTTTAAAATAAATTATTAAAGTCGGATTTTTTCTCCTTTTTTTTAATTACTAGAAGGCTATATTGCCTAGGGAACCCTTGTCTTCCAATTATGAATTACATTTATATAGATTACATATAGAATTACTATTATATGTTATAACAGAAGAGATCGACCCAAAGAACGATTAAAAGTTATATAACGGCGGCGCTAATAAAAGTTGATAGCGAAATTATTGGACTGGAATCGCACTGAAATTGTTTCATGTGTTACGTGTGTAGTTACGAAGGAAATAGATAGTTATTTAAGCTGTACTGTGTCATTATGGACGATGGAAATTTCAATATAGCCTAATAGAAGCCCGATTTCTCATATCTATACTAATAATATAAAGCTGAAGAGATTGCTTATTTGTTTGAACGCGCTAATTTCAGGACCGATTTTAAAAACTCTTTATGTATATGATAGCTACTTTTAAGAGGACGGTTAAGATAGCCTATCAAGTATAACGTTACTATTCTTAACGCGGGTGAAATCGCGTGGCACAGCTAGTATATGTATATACATACACTATGTACAGTACAATTGCTTACCACAAATTTTAACCCTCACCAAGGACTGTCCATCACTGACGGAGAATGCCACCAGGCAATAATTTTGCCATATTAGGTTAACAAAAATGTAAATAAATAAATAAATTCTGTACGGGTATTCTTTATAATATGAGTTGGGAAACTCCGAAAATAAGAGATTATTATTTTTAGTAAGCCGCTTGCTAATCCGTGTAGCGTGTTAGTGTTAGCAAATTGGATAAATATGCGCGCCGTCGGATTACGTACGTACCATAATATTCGGTGCCGGAGCTTCTAGCGGAAACAACTAGATTTTGGATGGATTAGATGCTAGCTATATAAGAATTTTGTTATAGTATTAATGAACTATTTTGATAAATAATTAATTATTAGATATACAGCTTATGTAATCGTTGTTAATCTAGTTAATCCGCCGTAAAACATTTTCGTATCAACGTAGCAACTTGAAACAAGACTTCTAGTTATCTTCCGAACGTCTAGCTACCCTTGTACCTTCCCGGGAAAACCGTACAATTTCTACTACTAACAATTATAAGCCTTTAACTTATAACTATTCCCTCAGTATCAACAAATCCCCACCGATTTTCGTAACATAACATAATGATACTCGTAATTGCGGCCATATTATGAATTATATTGCCTACAACTGTAAACTACTATGCACCGTCCTTTGAGAATCGTTCATTTTCGTATTTATTTACGAGCAACCGTATATTAGCCGCTAGTTCGTTCGCCTTAGATATTCGAAATGGATACCCTCCAGGGATCGTTACACGTATTCATAGACAATGCTATTTCATTCCGATGATTTTATTCTCACTTCGGGAATTGCATGAGCATAAGAAAGGATATTGTTCCGCATAGCTGTGGTTACGACGATCGTAAACCATACAAAAAGTTAATCAACCACTTATAGGAGTGAAGCGTTATGGTTTCCGTGAATGCTTTTCTGCAGTTCTCAAAACACGCGCGGTCTACACACATTGACAATACCTACCTTACTTAATTAGACTTGCTTCAGGTTGCTCCTCCTCTGCTAGACAAAAGGTGTTTAAAATCAGATGTTTATTTGATAATTCTCAATTAAAATATCTGACCGATTATTGTATTAATAGACACCGCAATTTCCGTCCAATAATTTTGCCTTCAACTTTTATTAACTCAGCGGCGTCCGAGAACTTTTAATTGCTGTTCTGTTCTGGCGACAGGAACAACAGGAACAAAAAGAAGAACAGTGTTGAGCGATTCCGCCGCAATAAATTGCAAACCACTTATTTGCTGTTATTTTGTTGTTCACTCTATATAACCAATGTTCACTTTCATCATTGTTTTAGATTGATTTTTACGCTATTTTAATTTTTTCATACTTACAAACCCTTTCTGATCATGACCTCTCCAAAAGTGAGGCTTCTGCAATTCCATGTCCACTTCGTGTGAAGGCATGTGGAATTCACGTAACCTTCATTTGACTCGCACCAAGCAGTGGAACTATTACGCATTAATGATGAAGATGGATGCACTAATGCCACTATTAAAATATATCCGTTAAAAATCAGGTCACCACTTCGTAAGATAGAGTGGTGTTAAGAAACTATACAAAACTGAAGATTTGCAAAGTTTCAAAGTAGATGAAGTTAACAGTCTGAAATAATATCGCGGAGAGATTACGATCGTTCGGGAAAGTTACTAGGGATATAGACGTTTCAGAGTTCAATTTTAAAGTTGGACAGGACTGGAATTAAGGTTCGAGAGTTGCAAAACAATTCGCTGCTGCGGGCGCGTTGATAAAACTATTTGCTCAGTGCAGGGACATTGCTGTTTTGTTACTACGAATATGTAAAATTTATTATTACCTACTTGGCGCTCGCCATTTTAACCGTGTTTCATAGTCTACAAGTAAATAATAAACTTATAAACTAAACATCACGACACTTATTCCAAATAATATAAGTAAATCTATACTAATATATAAAGCTGAAGAGTTTGTTTGTTTGTTTGAATAGGCTAATCTCTGGAACTACAAGTTGGATTTGAAAACATCTTTTTGAGTATGATAGCTACATTCATCAGGAAGGTTATAGGCTATGAAGCATTACGTTACATTTATTAACGCGGGTGAAACCGCAGGGCACAGCTATTATGAATAATAGTAAAGTAGTTTAGGATTATGCATTCGTTTCTGATAGAAATTACTTTAGGCAAAGTTGTCCTTAACAACTGAGGGATGCATGAGATGTGAGAAAGTGTCTGACTCATTTCACTAGTCCATAGCCTCAAAAGGTTAACAAACTTCTATGTATGCCAGCCGAGACACGAACTCGACAACGACCAAGAATGGACCATCCTAGAATAAGCATTTCGATCTATTTGCCATCACCTGAATACCATGATCGGTTACGTGTTTCCATTCAATACCATCAATCAAGCTAAGCCTGAGCTTAATATCAACACTGATGACACAGCGCAGTCAACATCAATATCTTATCGGCGGTGCACAGATACCAAGATACATGACTATTGCGGCTTATCCAGCCGCCTATTCATTTACTCACCAAAACAAATTACTCTACTTGACTGTGTTGATGGTACTGTCATGGTACGGTCACACGCTTGTATTTTATAGCAATATTCAACGTTCACGAAAACGCAAGCGTGTAAAAGGGCCTTTTTGTGCTTGTGAATGTACATTGTGATGCCGATTTAGCGAGTGTCGGTTTTACGACAGAATTCAAAGGATGAATGTACTCGCTTTTAGTGGATAAGTGATAAAATAATAGTAAAAATGTATATTTTTATATACATGTACGGTTATTTGTAACCTGGCCTACAGACTATGAAAATAAATGCAAAGTCTCGATAAAATGTTTTGATGAAATAACCTTTGCAATAATTTCTTATATTGCACAGTATAATAATGTATAACATTAACGTGCTAAGCCGCGCTGATACGGAAGGATTCACGACATAACGACCGACTAACACGTGGCCGCAGCGGACGAGCAAAAAGTCGAGAATGTGTAAAGTTGGCGTCGCTCTAATTGAATAAGTTCCGGTCGCGTGACTCGCATCCCGCTCACCTGGGATTACTGCGCGATGGAATTTTATCACCTCATGCGATGGTGCGTCCGTATATGATGGACAACGTCACTTTTTAGCTTTTCGCCTGGCTTACAGATAAATCTATACCAGCCTATAGAGCCAAAAGTATTATCTAAATAAAATGTTCATATGTTTTTCCACCACAACTACATACAGTTAACCCAAGCAGCAATGAATGTTGGAATTGCCTTTGACAAATCAACTTTGAAAACCAATTCACTTCAGTTTTTAGCGTTCATACGTAAATTCACTAGCCCCAACACAAAGGAAACCGCGGGCTAAAGGCTAGTAAATACCAGAGCTCGTAACTAAGCCGCAGCTAGCAGCCACAATACGGCGAGACTCGAACATAAACACACAGCGTGTTTCTATCATGGCGATTGCTGAGCAATGTTGCAACATGGCCGACATCACTTGACCTCTACATAAAGGTATCCTTGGATCATTGGTGTTAATAAGGAACCATTGTAGTTGGAAAGTTCAAATATCATTCGTATAGCTGAGCTGGGCAGTCTTGAAACTCAACCGCCATAACTTGACCTTTACATAGACTTCAACGTACATGTTTAAAAATTTTGAAAATTGTGGTATTTAAACCTCCTCAAACGCATAGGTACATAAAAATTTCAAGGTCATTAAAAAGACCAGTCAGTTACGGTTACAACGTACGTAATAAGAGGACACCCGAGCTGACGAGTAGAACTGTGACCGTTTGATTTATATTCATTCTTCTTCTGTTAGTTCCTTTATAACTCCTATCAATATTTTACCCACTGTGTTGTCAATCTAGTCTAAACTTGTTCCCAAGTTAAGCTTTCAAGTTTGCTTGACAACATTTTTACTTTTATTCCTTAAGCAAGATTGCGACCACCTGCATAAAATGTGAAATGTCCCTTATTAAATTCGTTACATGAATATGTAGATGTCGGTGGGTGGCGAGACTGGCTACGCAAAGTTTGTGACTGGCTTTACTCACTAACTTTTTTGAGTGAAACAAGTTCGGAACTAGCTCCGGCGTGCGGTTTTGTTTGCCGGACTGTGTGCATTTGAATGCTGGAAATTCTCTAATTTGGGCAAGATTTGACGTTGATTACCTCGGAAACTGTTTCAGATTACACAAACTTTTGTATTGCGACTGTGTTTTTAAATGACTTCCAGTGGATTCCATTTCATTTTGAGGTCACTACCGGCCTCATATCCTGCCTTGAAGTTGGAGAAAACGATTATGCAGGCGTAGTGATATAAAATCGACACTGTAATCCATGGCCACCTCAAATGAAGTATTTCCAGCATCTGCATTTCACTAAAGAAAACACAATAGCTTAGATACAAGACATGCTTCAGGACGTTGGTGGTGAGGTACCTCCCCGAACGAACTGCATAATGTTCTTCCACACCACCACATAAATCATTTGATCACATTTACGTATACTGATCGCCCATAAGAATATGAACCTGAAACATTGTTTACTTTATTATTTGCTCTAAGCTATCAAAGTGAAAAGTTCCCTCATTAACAAGAATGGAAAACTTCAATGTATACGATATTGTGAGTTTTCTAAAGTAAGCGGTGGAACTATACTTGTCGGTAACAACACTCTAATTATTATTATATGTACGAAGAGTTTGAAAACTACTTATTAACTAATGGAGCGAAGGCTTATAGAGGCTGTCAGATCGTCAACTGGAGAATATGTCTCGACAAATGGCGCATAGGATGGCCTCCGGCGTATAATAATATTTATTGACCATAATTGTACACATATTCAAGGAGCCCTGACTCCTAAAAAAATGTAAGCTGTGGCCCAGGAATCAGTTTTTTCTCAATAATTTGTACATAGTCTTGAAGAAACAGAAGATTACAGCACCCACAGTTAATTGATAGAGAATGCCACATGGCATTAGGTCATATTGTATTCCTTATTACTCGTAGATGCAAATATAGATTATGTTAAGCAAAAAATAGTTGCAGGAAACCTTCAGGATTCGTCATCGACCTTTAAAAAAATGGTTGCCTAACATTCATATTATAGAATACGAAAAGTTGGCAAGCAACCTACGTTTAGGTATATTTAAAAATCTTTTATTTTCAGGTTCATCCACTTTTTAAGTACTCTAATAGTTAATCAGGTGTCGCGAGTTGCACGAGTAGTTGAACTGTCGAAGTGTGAACTTGCTTCATTAACCGTAACCGCGTTGTTGGGAAACTTCTCTTGTTTATGATAATGCGGTCGGGGTTGGCAAACCGTGAACAAGGCTATAACGTGCTGAGTGCAATTTCTTGCCGTAAAACGATCATGCAGGTCACCAGGGCCTCAGTTACTGGTATCTCAGCCGATCAATTTTCGCAGTTTCGGTAATCTACTAATTTTAAGTTACCAATGGTTTTTCACTAACGTTAAACTATCATAAGACTTTACACTTTAATGATAAATCATTTGATTATGCTCCAATAGTCCCAGCATTTTCTGGACCGATTTTAAAGCCATTTCACCTCAAAACAAACCAAGAGTTGTATAAAAAGTCTGCGTATTTTCAAAACCATATTATAATCCACTATGAAACTGATATTATATTATAGCGGCCAATGGTAGCCAACTTACTTAACAACAGCGCAAAAAAATTGACAAGAACACGAATCAGGGCACCGCGGTTTTCTCTCCGGCTTTCTATCTCATTAATCACCCGATTTAGCGCTTACAAAGCCAATTAAAACTGGAGAGTGAAGTTAACTCCATGTTTGTTTGGGAGTTCATAATTTTGCGCGCCTGTGTAGTCTCGATAACAGTAAAGCGTAAAAATTTAAATTACACAGGTACGCTTTAGCCAGCTATTTTTTTTTCTTTGTAGTTCATTTTTAAATTGTAGGCTATGGTATTAATGTATGTGTTGCCTGAGTTATCGTTTAGTAGGAGTCGTTTTTAATATTTAATATCGTTTGTTATTTGCGTTGGAGCAGCGTGGTCAGCCACGGGTCAGTGATTTAATTAATAATACCGCCAAATTGAAAGGGGGTTGGGAGTACATACAACCTTTTATCCACACATATACAGCCAAAATCCTTTTCCCTTCAGCTAATAAGTTAACACAGCATTTACTAATTCTCAGACGGTATGAAGTTTGCCGGGTCAGCTAGTAGTACCTATTAAATGTTGGCGGACCAAATATTGGCGGACCAAATATTGGCGGACCGCGGACATTCATTGAACGTTTATCCTTCGCCTAATATCGCAGAGCACCACGTAAGGTTAATAACGTGAAATATCTTCAATACCGATTGGATGCGCGCCCCCTAGCGGTTAACTCGATAAAACATTCATCAAGGCGCGTCATCCCGCAACATGCCAGGGGACGTTAGGGCCAAATCTAATATGGCTCACTTGAAGGGTTCGTTTCGGCAGGGAGATCGGAATGCAACTAAAAATTGTTTTTAGTCTTAAGTGCAACAACAGTTAGATCAAGATCAGGTTGCATATTTATACAAATGTATAAATATGCAACTTGATCCTATATTATTTTTATCTTTTCTCTCTTTCCCTTTCAGTCATCATCAACTAATCACTGTTCTAAACAGCACAGGCTTTCTCTCAATTGTAGGAAGTTTAATTAGCAGCAGACTACTAGACTGTAGTGCAGGCCTCCTAGTAGTCACTGCAACCCATGAACATCCACGTCTAGCCTCAAAGAGAAAATAAGTTCTATCTGAGATCATCCCTACGTGGAGGTGTTGCTGCTTATATGGCCTGAGATGGTTGCCTCAAATATACTGTGTCCGGTGCAGGTGGTGATACATCCCTGGCGGTACTTAATAAGCTTTATAACCTCTTCAAGTTAACAGACAGGCGACTCACCTATCCCAAATTCTAAGTAGAACAAAGTAAACCAATGGAATCTGAACAGATGTCAGAAAATCCTTTTAGACATGATTCTGTGCGCGGTTCTAAGACGACGGATTAAGAGAAACAGACGAACTGACTGAAAACATGAACTCATAGTAACTAGAAGAGCTTCCAGCACTAAAGCACTGGTATTTCAGACGGTGACCTGATAGCGTGTATACAAAATTTCACGATTATCGGTTAAGTAGTTTAGTCGATAAAGCGTAAAAAACAAACTCACATTTGCATTTACGAGTATATGTATACTTATGACTGCCTCATCCAGGATTAAGGCGGGCATTGGTCAAGGCGGTTATTAAATAAGTTACGTTGAAGTTAGTCGGGTCGCGCCAACTCCGCTAGTCTTCGTTTATTTACGGCCGCTTTAAACGCCAGCTGGATTAATACTAGGAAATTGATCGTTTCAAATTAATATGTCTCCTAAGTCACTCTGATAAGCAAGCGTTGCTTTTCGTTTACAAAAGTTTTACTTTTACATAGTTTACTCTAATTTTTTTAAAACTATATATAATTTAATACAGATAATATAATAATCTAATCACTTATTATATATAACAAACAAACCTAAATCAAGAAAATTAAAATAACTTATAAGTAAATATAAAAATAATAATAAAAACATATTTTATATTTTTAAACCACATATATATGTATCGTCATTAAGGATAAGAGAGAAACCGGATCAGAAATTCACACGAACAGCTCCGCACAGTTCTTAAAATTCCGTAAATAGTTCTTAAAACCTAAAGAAGATTAGTGAAGAAGAGTGTAGAAGAAGAGTGAAGAAGATTAGTGAAGATTGTAAATATTTCTTATTTTATTTGCTTACTTCTGTTTATAATCTGAAACGTCATACTGATTCGATTCGATCCTGAATAAGAATTGAGACATGAATTTCAAGGACGTATCAAATTTCCTTACATGAGAGAGAATAAAGATATAAATCCAAAACTATGCGTGTGTGTATCTAATTTTTTTTCGCAATGAGCAAATACACTGTAAAATATAGCAAATGCTGTTTAATAGTGGGCACGCGGTCGTTCAAACCAATCGAGCAATCCCCAGAACGCTACAGCTATTCAATTTAAATTCTCTGAGGCAATGTACGCAATAAACCCGATGCTTTGACAAACATTGTTTTAGTGTGTTCCAAAACATCGCATTTTTTATTTTATATCAACACACTTGTAATAGGCTGCTACAGTCTGCATTGACACAAAGGACAAAGCTGTTTTCATCCGTGTTTACGTGTTTGTTTTGCTGAAACTAAAATTTGGCTGGTTGGCTCAGGAATTCTAATATTTGACCGAAACTGTTTCATATTTTTTTATCAACAAACATTGGTTATGAAATATGTAGATAGGTATATGTTAGGGTGTGTCATATTATTTCAAAGTCAAAGTGTTTTATTTGGGTACAAAAAATTTGTTTTTACATAACTTCAAAGCTCTGTCTGCTCAAGAAGTTTCGTATAAATTTCTGAATAACCAATGATACAGCTATTAAATGCCTACTTTAACTTTATCGATCATACCCATAAATGCCTAACAGTTGCGTTCATAGAAAAGGTTAACGTTAAATCGTAGCCGAGAATTATGATTTTCCCTTCTTTTGAAGGAACCCTTTTGATGTACCATATCTTGGATATATTTGACTATCGAGTGAGCATCCATCTTCTGCATGACAGTTTCATCTGAACGTTCTCGCACCAGCGCTTGCCTGAAGAGATTTATGTTGCAGAAGAGGAGTGGCCATAATCTGAGAGGATAGTTTATTTATACTCCGAAATATGAAATGTGTTGTGTGGAATAAGATAATGAAATCGTATAAATAAGCTTTACGTTTTTGAGATCAGACGTAAGAATCCCAATACCTAATAAGGGTTTATAAAACAATATATATTAATCTATACATATCATATAAAACATATTAATCTATACATATCATACAGTAACGCACCCCGTCGCGTCATTAGGTTGTTCCGTGCTGTATGTTCGCAATCTACTAACCAAAATAAAAATATACTTTACAATCAGTGAAGAACTGACAAAGTTAAGGAGCTACAAAAATTATGTATATACTCGTATTATGAAACGAGAACCGTCTTTTTAAAGTTGGACAAAATATGGTCTCCCTACGCGCACTCGATGTAAATAAGGTATGTCAGGATAAACTTCCTCGCCGCACTACTAGTTGTCAGAACACGCAATAACAATTACAAATCAGCAAATTCAATGAAACACGTAGAGGGAAATTCCTAGAGTTGACTTGGAGTAACCTAAAATGAAACTAAAAAGTTTAACATAATAATTTTGAAATTAACTTACTTTAGTATAAATGAGGATTAAAAACTAATTTATAACATTAATTATTTTCCTACTGTTGCAAACTGCCAATTACAACCTATTTTGTTTACTTTTATATTTTTAGAATGTCATTGTGAAACTAGAAAAATAATTGAATGTAAGATTGCTAATACAAATTTTGACCGAACCAAAACGCCTTTTTATATCATTATTTATTTTAGCTTCAAGTTACTAACACCTACTC